>JAVQIZ010089378.1:0-16586 GCA_036023535.2 Galaxias brevipinnis
ATGTCTATAATTACAGGGTATGCAGAACGAGTCATAGCAGTCCTATGTCTACAATTACAGGGTATGCAGAATGAGTCATAGCAGTCCAATGTCAATAATTACAAGGTATGCAGAATGAGTCATAGCAGTCCTATGTTTATAATTACAGGGTGCTCAGAATGTGTACATCAGTGCATTGCTTAGAGTGTATTTACTATATATGACCTACAAATCATCAAAATGACCACAGCATTTACAAATTACATATTCACCTAACTTGGGCCATGAAGTGCTCCTTCATCTGATGGAAGAATTGTTAGCTCTCCACAAAGCATGGTGCACACAGTAGAACAAAACAGTGCAGTGTTGTAACGGCTCTGCTGGGATGACATAACAGACAGAGCAGATCAGTACTGGGCTCTTTCCTGGATATGGGGGATGACATGCAGGTATAGGACATAGAAAATAACTCATACCACCAGAGAAAGATTCCTAGAGACCAATGTAGCATCCACTGAGGATGAGGATGAGGGTTAAGGTGGGAACAACCACAGCGATGATGGTTATAACATTTCATACAATTCACTGACAAGCCAAAGGTTGCAGGATCACTCCCAGGTGCAGCATCTAGGTTATAGACCGAATGCCGAACTCAGAACAGTTCTGCAGCTTTAACGTAGCAGCATGGGAACCAGAGCAAGGGAAGGACAACGCTCTACAGAGGGAGACTAACATAGGAGGAGTGTTGAGCTGAACCTCTGTGTATCCACATGACTGTTTCCACCTAACATCTTACTATCTGGCCTTGCTAGTAAAGAATACGCTGTAGCCTAACAAGATTTTAAAAAGATAACCATGCAAGTCATGAATATTTGTCTTACAGCACCTTTGTATAGAGTTGTCCTAACTAGCTAATTATAAAATGTCATTACAGTGAAATCATATTTTTAACCAGCATAACTTGGGCATTATTTTATTAAAAGTTTACTAATTTGTTTTCTTCAGTAATTTAACGGTACATGCAACATGATAAAAGAAAGAAAAGTGTTTTTGTAACAAAAATGTGAGTGTGTCTGACACACACCAATCATCTACTGGCTAATAGATTCTTATGATGAAGCATCTTCATATCAAACTGGAACGACAGAACGTCTGCATTCAGTATGTGAGTTTGACACGGATCGTATGCATTCAGTATGTGAGTTTGAAACGGATCGTATGCATTCGGTATGTGAGTTTGAAACGGATTGGGGAAGCTAGGATTACATTACCACAGGCTGAACCTTCACTGGACCTATTCACCCTCCCTCACTTTCGTCCAAAGGAGGGGCAGAATCAGTGCTGTGCACAAAGGAATCTGCTTCAGTATCAGAACTAAAGTGCAGTTTTGTTTTATTACACATTTATAAAATATTAACTTTTAGGAATCTTTCAGTACACTTTTCAAGGATCCATTTAGAAACGTTTAATTCCAAATCAACACTGAAAGGCATTATTGAATGTATTCGACCACAAAAGTTAGTATTTTGTTGTAAAACAACTGCAAAAAAACTTTACCTCCACTCCATTATTAACTATGAATTGAATTGAAATAAAAACACAATTCCTCTTTTTCAAAAGTCCAATGGTTTATTACGTTTGAAGTGTAGTGTACTGATACGGTATGATAATAACTGTGGCTTTTTTAGTGGATACAAATGCCTTTAATTTGAATGAAACTTTAATTTAATCCAGATATGCTTTTCTCCAATCACCTCAAATGTTTACAGTAGGTTCAGACTAACTTGTTCTGGATACTTGCAATTATTTTGAACTTTTCTGATGTGATTTGCGAAAATGGTATTTTTAATCCCCTGCTTCTTCACTGTGTAATAGTTACAATATGCCCCTGAGGACTAATGTTATCCCAATGCCCCATTTAGTTTAAGTACTGTCCATACTACTAGGGTTAGGACTAATGTTATACAAAGACTAATGTTATCCTGATGCCCTATGTTGTTTAAGTACCATCCATATGGTTAGGACTAATGTTATCCTGATGTCCTATGTAGTTTAAGTACCTTCCATAGTGTTAAGGTTAAGACTAATGTTTTCCTGATGCCCTATCTAGTTTAAGTACCATCCTTAGGGTTAGGGTTAGGACTCATGTTATCTTGATGCCCTATGTAGTTTAAGTACCATCCATAGTGATTCCCTTTGTCCTTTGTAAAGGATCTAATGTAAAGGAATATTTGTGGCAGATATTCAACTTCACTGGCCTGAAATGGTCACACACCGTTTTTAGATTGGCACGACTCACAATGATGATCATCTATCAGTACCTTATTGACGTTGAAAATAATGGTAGCAATGGCTCTTCTGGCAGAGGTGCAGAACACCAGATACTGTCGTTTAATTAACATTTGTAGGTTAACATGAAAAGAGGGTTTTTATATCTGGTGCAGTTGGGTCCACTGTGAGGGAGTGATTGTGGACAAAAAGTGACTGTCGCTTTGGTTTAGTGACTGAATTGAACTAATCGCTACAATATGGATGGTTTTGGCATGCAGCAAAATAAGGTGTGCAATATGCGACGTCAATTACTCTACAGCTTCTACCACTTTCTCAATTGTCATCCATCTTGTACATTTACTCTGAACAATTTGACAGGAGACTTTTGGTTCAAAACATCTATCTCAAACGCCATTATGAGGTCATCATCATGCAAACCATGCAGAGAATGAAAATGCATTCATATAAAAAAATAAGATTTACAAATATGGCATAGCATTTATAAGTATCCATTCGATCTTCTTAACTTTTCCTGATACCTGAAGTTGCAGTGTCTACCTCTATGAATTGCATGCATTACATGCAGTGCGATTTGCTTTGCAGCGATAAAGCTTTAGGTGTATGTATGTACATGACTGTTCATATGGAGTGCACTGTACAACGTTTGTTTATTCTATAAACAGTGTTTGTTTCTCCATGTTAGTTTATGTGTCTGAGCGGTCTTAAGCGGTCCGTTTGGGATGCTCTCTGGTCCTGCTAAACTCCCCCTTAGCCCCTGCAGCTGGTCTGGTCCTGGTAAACTCCCCCCTTAGCCCCTGCAGCTGGGGCTTACTGTTGAGATCCTCCAGAGAGGCGCTGGCCCCCAGTGTTTGAACTGCGTCCATGTGAGACATGTGGGTCTCAGACAGAGCCGTCCTAGCTAGGGACTAGCAGGCTGGTCCTCACGGGGAGGTGTTCCACACAGATTCAGGGAGGCCCTCTGCTGTTAAGGAGAGAGGCATGGGCCCCCCACTGGGGGTGAAGGGGTCTGTGTCTGTGTCTGTCTCCCCCTCTGCTAGCCGGCCTCTCTCCCCTATCCTGCCCCCAGCCTCCCCAGTGCTGCCTAGCCTGGGCTCCTCTGCCTCCCACTCCCTCTCCCCTGATATACTGAAGCCGCTCAGGGTCCTCTCCAGCTCCTCGTGGTTCACAGACAGCATAGAGAGAGGTGTGTCGCCCCCCTGCCCTGTGGTCCTGCCCTGCCCCACCCAGGGCAGCTCCCAGTCTGGGCTGGTGCCCCCCTCCACCCTCCCTGGCAGCTGGAAGTCCTGCAGGGAGCTGATGGGGAGGATGGTGGGTCTCTGTGTGTAGGTAGGAGTATGTGGGGGCTCTGTTGCAACGGCTCTGGGCTCCCTGCTGTAGAGTGGGCCGGCCACGCCCCCAGTCGGCCTGTACGGGGCGCCGGGCTGGGTGTAGCTGAGGAAGAGGCCGCTGACGGGTCGTCCTGCCAGGGGGTCACAGGGCTCCAGAGTCATGTGGGCGGCACCACTGGAGTCCACCTGGAGGTGCTCTGGGTGGTGGATGTGCATGTCCACTAGGAAGTCCAGCTTCTTCTCCATGTCCTCCACCTGAGCACACGTGCATGGTGTTATTAATACGCCCCGTACTCTGGAACAGTCTAACAGAGAACATGAGGCAGGCAGACTTTATGCTTGTCTTTCAAAGTGTCTTCAAACACCTTTCCAGCTGTTTGTGTTCTTGACCTTGGTTTGGTCCCGTTACTTGTTATTTCGTGTTGTCTATCATTATTTGGGCTCCTAACCTGTTTCTCCACCCGTACAAATCTCCCCATCATGCTTTGGTCCTCCACCTCTGCCATGGAGGACTTGGCCAGATAGGTCTCATGCCTGTAACATTGACATGGGTCAGTAGAACTAACCACAGGGACATTACCGCTGAATCACTTTAGAGTATTGGTTCAGAGACCATTCATGTGAAGGCAGTGACCACAGTAGAGTTCAAACACATGAATACAAATGGCACCTTGGTGACTGCTGAGATGGACAGCCAAAGGGTGTTTTCTGGCTCTTCTTGTGTTTGGGGGTGAGAAGGGGTCCCGGAGCCAGGATCATATCTATCCTGGAGAGACCAAGTCAGAAACGGATTCAGTGAAGCAGACATGTGGACAGAGGTTTTAGACTAAACTAACTGGATGAGCAGTGTGGAAGGAGTCTTATCCGTGTGGAAGGAGTCTTATCAGTGTGGAAGGAGTCTTATCAGTATGGAAGGAGTCTTATCAGTGTGGAAGGAGTCTTATCAGTGTGGAAGGAGTCTTATCAGTATGGAAGGAGTCTTATCAATGTGGTAGGAGTCTTCTCTTACCTTACTAAACTAACTTGAATGAGTCTTAGTGTGGAAGGAGTCTTCTCTCACCTTGTCTGGAGGTATTTGATTCGACACAACATGTCCAGGTGACCAGCAGAGTACTGCTCAATCACATCCTTGACATCGTAAGGCCTCAAAGTCTCCTTAAAGCGCTTCTTGTTCAGCAGGAACGTCATGATCCTGTTTGAACCAAAGATTCAACAATAATAGGCACATCAAAAAATCAGAATTGAAAATAAATGTATCTTAGTAATGTTATGCATTTTATACATCCATAGCAACAATTATGGTATGAATGGTAACGTTAAATCCCCACAACTCTGAAGTCAGGATACTACACATTCCGTTATTTGACGGTAAATTCCATTCAAACAATCTTGATCTGCACCTGGGGGTCGCCTGAACTCTACCCACAGTGGTTGGGTGCTGAACAAGCATCACTGTCTTACAGTCCGTGGTCGAAACAACATGCATCCCCTTCACTAGGCTGTCCACCAGAATAGATAATGGTGTAAGGTTGAAACAGAAAGGCCATCCCCTTGGCTAGGCTTTTCTATCTGTTCACCAGAATAGATAATGGTGTGAGGTTGAAACACAAAGGTTGTTGGTCATTCATGATAGATTGAATTAGAAAAAGAGTTAGCCTGTAGATACTCCAGTGAGTGTCTGAAGGTGTGTGGCGATAGGGCTTAAAGCGTACAGATAGAATACACTGTTAAAGAATGCTTATCCGACTGGCAAAGGCAGCTACATGGTGCTGTGTTCCTCTACCTCACAATATCAGGATAGCATTAGGCATAATCATTTCATAATGTCTCAAAGCTCAGATGTAATCCATTTGAGCTTTAAATACTACAATGTTTCTTTCCAGCCTTACCTATCTGTAGTCAACACCAGTTTCGATTAGACACTCAAATTACTACTCATGTAATAAACGGATATTTCTCTGGATTTGCAACTGAACAGATGATTATGTAACTGAATTGTGTGATGATTGTGTTCAAATCAACTTGTAAACCTGTCTGTCTGTGTGTCTGTGGAGGAGAGACTGTGTCTGTACTGAAATTATACAAACTCATGAGTTAAAAACACCATGAAGCTGAGATGGTTTTTAAACTGTACTCTGTCACATTCTGAACCTCACTCTAACTGATAGGTGAGCGGTCCACCCACCTGACTGCCCTGATGACCAGCTTAAGAGTGGGGATGGTCTCCTCCAAGAGAATGTCTGGAGGAAAGCCCCTCTCCTCACAGTCCGCTAGAGCCCCAGCGTCTGCATGGGACAACAACGTTACAGCTACAAACACATTTCAAATGGGCTGGACGCCACACCCAACAAAAGGTGATGTAGAATCTCATTAATGGCAGACAAAAGCCTCAAATCTATCTGTAGTTCACGCTAATAGGCTCAGAGATCTTCAAATATATGTTGCTAAAAACGGATATTTCCCAAAGCAAACAGTAAATGAACTGACTTGACTGGAAATGAAATGCCTGTGTAGCATTATTAGCTCATTGAGCAATGTTAGGAATATGGTTTACTTGTTTATTTTTTTATATATATATATACTTTTTAATAATACCACTTCTTACCAGTATCTTATCTTACCAGTATGAAGTCTCACTACACCTTAATTTTTATTCTGATTGGGTCAGGCCGTTGTGTAAGTACTAACACCCAGTAAAGCTATGGCACAGTGGAGGTGGTTCAGGCTGGTGAGGGAGTACTAATCTCCAGTAAAGCTATGGCACAGTGGAGGTGGTTCAGGCTGGTGAGGGAGTGCTAATCTCCAGTAAAGCTATGGCACAGTGGAGGTGGTTCAGGCTGGTGAGGGAGTACTAATCTCCAGTAAAGCTATGGCACAGTGGAGGTGGTTCAGGCTGGTGCGGGTGTACCTTCGGAGCTCTGGCGCAGGGTGTAGGCCCTCATGCGGAATGCAGTGCGGAAGCGCTCCCTGTTACTGAAGCCCGCCGGTTTGGGCTCCTTTGAGGGGCTCTCCTCAATGGAGTCTGAGGCCCCTGGCAGACGGATCCTACCAACGGACTGCCGAGTGTTGGGAAGGCGGACGCGCTCCAGCAGGGTCAGTTTCTGGCTACAACGGGAGACAAAACAGAATAACATGTTAAACAAATTAAGAGCAACGACTAATCTTAATTATAATTTGAAGAAGTTTCTAAATTGCTAACTGATCTTCTTGCATAATTTAGGCAATTAAAGAAATAAAAAGTGATTGGGTGTTTCATTAGTTTGGGTTCAGGGGAGTTCCAATGAATTAGCTCAGGATTTCCACTCTGCGAGGCCAAAGGAAACGCCTCAAGCACTCAAAGTTCAAAAGACGATTCAAAGAAGAGCCAGAGTGGGGCTCCTTAATCGTCCGAGCGGTGACAATACTTGGCGGTACAAAGAGCTCCCTGGGTAAGGTAAGACTCCTGCTCCTTGGAGGGGGTCGGTAACCTGAGCTGACAACAACAAAACAAGGCCCCTGAAACGGGGAGCATTCTTCCTGCTTCTGCTCCCACACTGGAGAGACAATATGCCCCTCTATCACGCTGGGACACAGTGGGACGGCAGATTAAGGTGCTGAGAGGCCGAGGGGAGGCAGAGAATGGAAGACAGATTCCCTTTCTGACCATACAATAAAGAAAAGAAAATTACAAGTGATTAGTGTGTGGTTGCAATAAAATGAGCCTCCAGCGCTCCCATCGCTCCGTCCTGTGCTGTGGGGAGAGAGAGGACGATCAAACAGCTCTGATTCACCACCTCAGGCCCTGTCTCAGAGACTACAGGTAACCAGAGAACAGTAAGAGAACAGCGGCCACTCTCACACAGTGAGGATAACTGGAGATTGGTAAATAACAGGGGCAACTTGGTTTGTCCTGTGGCCAAACCTTCTGGCTTCTAGCCGACGGATCGTTCAAAGCCAGCGTGATAATGTCAGGCCGTTAATTTCCCACCCCAGATCCCATCACTGCTCTTGGGAAAGCACTCATTCCCTCCAATCAATCCCCTCCCCCCCCCTCTCTCTCCCTCTCTCTCTACCTGATTTCCCTGGCCTCTCTGCCTCTCCCTCTAGTTGGCGGAGGTGTCTGGGGCAAGGCTTTGGGTGTCTGCCAAGAAGCATTTACAGCCAGTAATCTGATCCTGAATGGTGAGCATGGATTAGCAGAGAGGGAGGGTGGCAACAGGGCTAGGGGCCAACCTCCCACAGCCTAGCAGGACACACACACACACATATACACATACACACACACACTCACACACATACCAGTACACACTCGTACACACATACCAGTATACACACATACAGTACACAAACACACACACATAAACAGTACACAAACATACACACGTACCAGTACACACTCATACACACATACCAGTACACAATACAACAGCCAAGCAGGACACAAAAATACACACATACCAGTACACACACATAGCAGGACACAAACATGCACACATACCAGTTCACACACACACACAAACACACGCACACACGCACACACACACACACACATACCAGTACACCCCCCCAGACCTTAGCCTGGTAATGAGAGTCCCCCAAGCCACTGTGGGGCACACACATGCCTCCTACAGAGAGCTAGCAGACAGTCTGGCCCCACAGAGACATCCAGTTCCAATGCGATCAATGTTAAGGCTATGTTCATCAGAGGCTTCCAATGGGGTCGATGCTAAAGCTATGATCATCACAGGCTTCCAATGGGGTCGATGCTAAAGCTATGTTCATCAGAGGCATCCAATGGGGTCGATGCTAAAGCTATGTTCATCAGAGGCTTCCAATAGGGTCGATGCTAAAGCTATGTTCATCAGAGGCTTCCAATGGGGTCAATGCTAAGGCTATGTTCATCAGAGGCATCCAATGGGGTCGATGCTAAAGCTATGTTCATCAGAGGCATCCAATGGGGTCAATGCTAAAGCTATGTTCATCAGAGGCATCCAATGGAGTCAATGCTAAAGCTATGTTCATCAGAGGCATCCAATGGGTCAATGCTAAGGCTATGTTCATCAGAGGCATCCAATGGGGTCAATGTTAAGGCTATGTTCATCAGAGGCATCCAATGGGGTCAATGTTAAGGTTATGTTCATCAGAGGCATCCAATGGGGTCAATGTTAAGGCTATGTTCATCAAAGGCATCCAATGGGGTCGATGTTAAGGCTATGTTCATCCGGCCTGGGAATGGGTTACTGGACATGTGGGTGACATCATCTGAGAAGCCCATTAAGTTGGTATTCATCTCCACCACAAATCAATGCTCCCCCTGCTTCCACCACACACTTATCTGTAAAGAAGACACATTAACATTCGCGCTTCCAGTCAAACCATCAGTCCCCATCCAGGACCTCATCCTAGCTCCTATAACGCTCCCATTCTCTGGGTTACCACAGCGTCATTCATGAAACGAAACAAATGGCCTCACTAATACGCTTCTAAAAATAGTTTTTAATTTAAAGGAGGCTTGTTTAAGCCATTAAGGCTTCCCACCAATGAGAGTATATATCATCAAGTACATATTTACTACGAGCCCCCATCTGTCCCTGGGCGTCTAAATGAGCACAGAGAGTCATTGGAGTGTGAGATATTTCAGAGCTCTCATTAGTCGTTTCAGCTCATAGGACTGATTAAAGGGCTATCAGTGTCTTCAAAGTTTGGCAACGACTGACAATGATTTGCCCTTGTCAAAAAGTTAAGATTTGAAACCTACCTCGCAATGGCCTCCAAATGATCTTTTCTTTGAATAGAAAAAGAAAAAAGTAACAAGTTTAAATATAAAGCATGTTTGAACTGAGTTTAGACAGGTGTAACCTTTTCTTTTTGTAAAAGCCGTCATGTAGTTTGTCTAACAACATCCAACCTAGACATTACCCTGGTGGGATTTTGGTTGTTGGTGATTGTAACTAATTAAAAAGGCCATCTTGAATCAACAGAAGTTAAAGTAGGACTAGACGGCTTCTATGCAACCTCACAGACCTGATCCTAACTAAACCTTGCCATGCTTTTAATCCCTTGAAATGAAAGTCTCGATTCGGATTTAAGATAATCATGCAAACAAAAAACACAAATAGGCATAGGTGTGGCATGAGAATGGTAATGCCAAATACTGTAGTAGGAATACTCAAATAAAATAACATTGCAGTGAAGCAACTAGTAAACAATAAACAGTACGAGCCAAAGGGTGAGTATATCTGTTAGTGACTCCATGTTCGACTGTTTGGTTGACAGTACAAGGCAAGCGTAGGATGACCTGCATGCTATAGAACAATGGTTTCAGTCGAACGTGGTGGCCCTCACCTGAAACACGGAAGAGAGATAACCGTCTCGTAAAATCTCCACGTGCCAATAAGATCTTCTCTGATTGGGTTTGTGGCATAATATCGCCAAGCAGACTGTGGAAAAATACATAGTCCTCAAATAATATGACAAAACATGTGACTGAGTTAATCCCACCACTGGTGGTCCATATTAGTATAATCTAACTGTTTAACTGATGATATTAATAACAAGAGGTAATTTCAAAGGTACAAAGTGTTCAATCTCTATGTTGGTTTGTAGGAAGCCACCTGAATGAGGCCTGCGGCAGGATGCCTCCTCTTCTCAAAGTGCTTCTGTCTGTGCTGCTCCTGCACCTTCAGAGCCAGCCCTGAGCCCAGGATGCCCTGCAGAAACACACAACAACAACACCAGCCTGTTGATCAACCACAAAGCACACTGCACCTTCAGAGCCAGCCCTGAGCCCAGGATGCCCTGCAGAAACACTGCTCAGCAACAACAAAGCATCCTGAGCCACACACATTCTTCCACTGACTTTCAAAATCACAGACTTACAAATAAAGGTGTATCATGCCATTAGTCTTTTATTGGTTTGACATCCTCTGAGGCTGAAGGGGCTGTGCTGAGTACTCACTGCAGGCAATGCAAAGAAGGAGACTCCGATGAGGGCAAAGGTCCCAGCTAGCAGCCTGCCAGCCCAGGTCTTTGGGGTTTTGTCCCCGTAGCCGATGGTGGTCAGGGTGATCTACACACAGGACAGAGACAGCATCAACAACACAACATCCTCTGTAAATAAATACAGTACTGCTGCATCAGTAAAGACAAAGCCCTGTCTGTTTGGGTGTGTTCTGGGACAGAAGAACCGGTCCACCACAGAGCATCTGTATAGGTGTTACACAGAGACAGAGAGAGGAAGAGGAGCAGACGTACCAGTCTACCACAGAGAGACAGAGAGGAAGAGGAGCAGACGTACCAGTTCCCACCACAGAGAGAGAGATGAAGAGGAGCAGACGTACCAGTCTACCACAGAGAGAGAGAGAGGAAGAGGAGCAGACGTACCAGTCCCCACCACAGGGCGTCAGCGTAGGTGTCAAAGTCCTGTGGCTGGGGCCGGGCGGTGGGGTTCTCTGGGTCCACCAGGTCCATGCTCACATCGTCCTTCTCCACCAGGTACACCAGGAAGGAGGCCAGGATCAGAGACAGGAACCCAATGTACCAGGCCGTGATCAGCTCCTACACACACACACACACACACACACACACACACACAGGGAACAGGCTCAAGATGGGTCTAGTTGACTAGGCTGTGATCAGCTCCAAACACCTGCATCAGCACCAAACGCACTGCTACTGCATTATTAAAGGATTCTCACCTGTAGCATTTACATAGATAGGTGTATGTTATTCTCACCTTGCTGTGTGTGTGTAGATGATTATGGGTTTCTCATCTTGCTGTGTGTGTGTGTGTGTGTGTGTAGATGGTTATGTGTTCCTCACCTTGCTGTGTGTGTGTGTAGGTGGGTGAGTGTTGCTCACCTTGCTGTGTGTGTAGATGGTTATGTGTCCTCACCTTGCTGTGCGTGTGTGTGTGTGTGTATATGTTAGTATGTGTGTGTGTGTGGATGGGCGAGGGTTGCTCACCTTGCTGTGTGCGTAGATGGTTATGTGTCCTCACCTTGCTGTGTGCGTAGATGGCGGAGCCCAGCAGTTTCCAGGTGCCCCCTCTTCGGTCCATGCGGAGCATGCGAAGGATCTGCAGGAAGCGCAGACTGCGCAGTGACGTGGCCAGCACATTGCCCTGGTTACGAACCACAACCACTGGCACCGAGGCAATCAGAACAAATACATCTGAAAGACAGACGGGGAGAGAGGGAGAGAGAGAGAGAGAGAGAGAGAGAGAGAGAGAGAGAGAGGTTATAAGGAACTGCAGCATAACTTCTAAATATAAACTACTAACTAGTTACTCAGATTTTTTTTTAATTCCTAATTAGTCTTTGGGGGTGCCTCGTTTTCTTTGCAGGTGTATTTGGCTCCCTACCCAGAATGCACAGGGGCTTGCGGGCGAATTTGAGACGGCCCCGCCATCCCTTGTATCGACAGCAGCACCCTGCTGCCCACACCCTCAGCCCAAACTCCGCCCCGAAAATGAAGATGGTGAAGGTTTCCTGAGGAAGCACCACAAAGACAAACCATTAGCTCCATTCTTACCATGGATCAGTGGTCTCCTCATAGCCACACTCTACCACACAACTAGCCAGCTCAGCGTCAGTTCCAGAGCTCGCTCATGACATGAGAGGGCCGTTGGATACATGGGTTAACTCGTAATGGACACTGACATATTTATATAAACATGACCAGTCTGGGAACGCTGAACATGACTTTGTTTTTGCTTTAAGTTGTCATTGTGGATAACCATTAAAGTAACAAAAGCCAAAATGTGGAACTAAAACTCACCAGTATAACCAGCCAATGGGCTGAGTCCTTTTCATGCTCCTTGAATGTTGTTAATATAGCCAGTATCAAACATCCCAGCACAACCAAAAACCTGCCAGAATGAAATGGGATAGAAAAGCAGAACATTGAAAAACATGTTGCAGAAGAAGTTCATTGTTGCAAGACGGAAGACTAGAAAAAGATGTGGACGTAGTCACTAACAGTAAAGTCCAAAGCAATTCCCTGTGTAGTTCCTCAAACATATCTCTAGGTGGAGCTAAGCATCTCAGCGGTGAGGACAGCAGGTCACTCTCCTGCTTCCCCGCTCTAACTTTCATTACGTGTAAGTTTCTGTGTGTATCTAGGAGGTTTTTTCAAAGCCTGCCTGCCTGTCAGCCTGCCTGCCTGCCTACCTGCCTGCCTGTCTGTCTGTCTGTCTGTCTGTCTGTCTGTCTGTCTGTCTGCCTGCCTGTCTGTTTGTCTGTCTGCCTGTCTGTTTGTCTGTCTGTCTGTCCTGCTAATACTTGACTAAGTGCTGCTCTTGTCTGGGTCCATCACATCAAGTAAGGAACTATACAGGAGTTAACCTTGCAATTAAATATTTAACGCAAAGTCACAAAGATAAACAACAAGTTACATACTAACTAGGAATTACAAGTGCTATCATTAGAAATGTGTTTCCATAGCAGTATATTTGTATTGTTAAAAGGTTGTACCAACACTACACATACACGACAACAGGCCTGTATTTTCCCAGGTCTTTTTTTGTAAGTATAAAATAAACTGACAGTTATCCACACTTGGTAGGTGTTCACCCCCGACCCCCAGTGGACAAACCCAGTAATGCAGCATCAGTGTCTGAATGAGAAGGTGTGAGACGCTTACTGCACCTTGGATGCTTGCACTGAATCTGCCTGTTAGCTCAATAAATCAGTGTAGACTCTGCAGGGAGGGTGGAGGATGAGATCCCCTGAACCCCCTGCTTACAAAGTCAGACATTTAGCACTGTGTTTGTGGGAGAGGAAATAAACAAGCCAAGGCCAAACTGGTGGGCCATGTCTCTTGTTACATCACACCTATGTGTTATCAGAACGGTGTTTCTCTGCTTTCATTTTGTTCACTTTATAAGCTCCATAAGACAGGGACTATCTACACTTAGGTCCTGAACATTCCTGATTCCTTGACAGACTATATTTGTTGTAGTAATGCAGACAAGTCCTATCTTGGGAGGAAATGAGGGAGGTTCCTCACCCACACAGAAGCACACATCACACTGCCAGCCAGCACAGCAGCCCACTTCTCAGAGCTGCTCTGGGCTGCAGTCAGCTGGAGAGAAGTCCAGCTCCAACTTCAACCCCACTGCTGGGAGGCCAGCCCTCGCTTCCTGCCTGCCCTCAGCTCAGCCTCTTACCTGTCTGTCTCTGCCCTGTGGACACACCTTCCAGATGGTTTCACACACACTTAGCCCTCCTCAGGGTATCCATACCCACCAATTTAATAAAGGACTGCAGACTGAGCAGTTCTGGCAGTGTGTTTGCTCCATAATACGCCAGCATCAGGGCAGAGGACACCATTGGTACAGTGCAATGACAGCAACCAAGACAAGCACACACAACAAAACCTTTGTCTTAACTCAGCTCCTCTATGCTGATGACATTGTGACATTGGATGTGTCATCTGTTGCCAAACAGAAACCTAAATAAGAAAGGCTGCAGATAAGTGTTTCAAAAGAAGAAGCTCCAGAGAGCGACCCTCTAACAGTGTGAATGCAGGGATGGTACAGCTGTCTGGGAGAGCCCTCTCAGCTTGCACTTTGTGTTGTCCAACACCTTAATGTTACAGGAAGCACTTGCTTGGTGGCATGCCAGTACTCTGTCCATAAGTGATGACTGGACAGAGTCCCCCCTCAGGCGGACAGTGCCCACTGCACTGTGCTGTGCTGTGTTGCACTGTACTGTGCTGTGCTGTGCTGTGCTGTGCTGTGTTACACTGTACTGTGCTGTGCTGTGCTGTGTTACACTGTACTGTGCTGTGCTGTACTGTGCTGTGCTGTGTTACACTGTACTGCGCTGTGCTCTATTCTACTGTGCTGTGCTGTGTTATACTGTACTGTGCTGTGCTCTATTCTACTGTGCTGTGCTGTGTTACACTGTGCTGTACTTTGCTGTGCCAAGCTATACTGTACTGTGCTATACTGTGCTATAGTGTGCCGTGCTTTGCTATACTGTACTGTGCTGTTCTGTGCTATGCCGTGCTGGGAGGAATGGATGGAGACAGCCAGCCCAGTGGGAGATACCATGGATTAGTGGGAGTGATTAGATCTGCTGAGTAGGCAGAACACAGTCCTCACACATAGAGGGACTGTCTCTAACCCTAACCCCAGAACACAGTCCTCACACACAGAGGGACTGTCTCTAACCCTAACCCCAGAACACAGTCCTCACACACAGATGGACTGGCCCTAGCCCCAGAACACAGTCCTCACACAAACAGGCCCTAACCCTAACCCCAGAACACAGTCCTCACACACACAAGCCCTAACCCTAACCCCAGAACAGGATCCTCTCACACAGATGCCCTAACCCTAACCCTAACCCCAGAACACAGCCCTCACACACAGAGGCCCTAACCCTAACCCTAACCCTAACCCCAGAACACAGTCCTCACACACAGAGGGACTGGCCACTGTGCAGTCCTGCTCTTTATAGGTGAGGGGTGCCACATACATACAGCAACTTTATACATATTCTGAGAAGCTCAAACTCAAAATATGATTTCATTTAAGCCCAATACAGTAAGTTGTTTCCCCTCATGTAACAGCACAAGGCGGTTTTGTCTCTGGAGTAGCCACATAACTCGAGTGAGGGAGCACTGTTAGTGACTAGAGTCTGCAACACACTGGTCCACTCCAGTCTCTCTCTAGTGTTAGTGACTGGAGTCTGCAGCACACACTGGTCCACTCCAGTCTCTCTCTAGTGTTAGTGACTGGAGTCTGCAGCACACTGGTCCACTCCAGTCTCTCTGCAGTGTTTGAACAGGCTTCAGTTAAGGGGGAAAGGGTTGGGTGAGCTCCTACCAGCCATTCAACTAAAATAAAAAAAATGTGGATTTACTATTTGATCCTGGGAAACTTTGTTGCATAATGTTGTTGAGTGGCTGAGGTGAAGCAGAGTTTTCAGACCAATGAGCAGGCTGTTCTCAGACAGAGACAGGAGAAAGTATCAGGCCTCATCTCATTCAAACTAATGTGACAGTTTCCTAATTTCCACTCTAACGACATCTGACACAGTCCGCTGATGTCATCTCTACGGGCTACAGAGCACATCTCAAATCCGAGGTGTTAATTAGCTCATTACCTTGCAACAAAATTAGGGTCATTTTAAAAGAAATGTGTTTTAGAATGGGCTAGAGGCTCCTTCACCTTCTGTTTCATCTAATGGTCAGAGAGTTGAGTGACAGACGGATATAGCCTGGACAAATGGGTCTAAGATAGTCAGGCTGGTTCTGGCACAGAGCCCTGATACAGTAGTACAGCATCTAGACCCGTTCATCACTCTGACAGTAGTACAGCATCTAGACCCGTTCATCACTCTGACAGTAGTACAGCATCTAGACCCGTACATCACTGTCCCCCACCCTGACACAGTAGACTGAGGATGATACATAGACTGAGGATGATAAATGACACATGAGAACACGGTTAGCTCCGATTGGTTTCAATCAGGTCGCCATAGATCAGTCTACTGCAGAATCTCTATTCTGTTATTCCCATCATCCACATTATTCATATTGGGAGCAGCTGTCATATGAACCTAAGATTTTAAATTCAAATATACAGTCCATGCAATCAGACAATGATCGTATTAAAACTGCTAATCTGAGGAGGGCATAGCATACTACCCCTGAGTGAGTCTAGTGGATCAGCAGAGTGTAGGGAGAATTAGGACTGTCGCTGTTCAGATCCTACAGTAAGACAAAGACAAATATCCTACAATAAGACAAATACACTGTTCTGATCAATAAGACAAAGACACTGTTCTGATCAATACGACAAATACACTGTTCTGATCCTACAGTAAGACAAATACACTGTTCTGATCAATAAGACAAATACACTGTTCTGATCAATAAGACAAAGACACTGTTCTGATCAATAAGACAAATACACTGTTCTGATCCTACAGTAAGACAAATACACTGTTCTGATCAATAAGAAAAATACAATGTTCTGATCAATAAGACAAATACACT
>JAVQIZ010089382.1:0-13421 GCA_036023535.2 Galaxias brevipinnis
GACAGACAGAGAACAGAGAAAGAGAGAGAGAGAAAGAGAGAGAGAGAGCACAAGGAAGACAGAGAGAGAGAGAGAGAGAGAGAGCACGACAGACAGAGAACAGAGAAAGAGAGAGAGAGAAAGAGAGAGAGAGAGCACAAGGAAGACAGAGAGAGAGAGAGAGAGAGAGAGAGAGAGAGAGAGAGAGCTGCTCCTGTGCTGGTCTGCTCCCTCGCCTGACAGCAAAGCGCCTCGAGCCTCGCCCTTTATCACCTCCACTTCCCATCCCACTCAACCCCACGCCTACACACACCATGGCAATTTGAGGAGCCAGATAAATATTGCAACAAAAGAATACTGAAACAAAAGAAAGAAGGATTGAAAAAGATGGATGGGATAAATAGACAGATAGAGAGGTGGAGAGAGGGAGGTGGAGAGAGAGAGAGAGAGAGAGAGAGGTTGTTTACACAGAGCAGATAAGAGCTTTATCACTGATGCTTTTGGAAAGGTAGCATGGAGGGGGGTGGGGGGGGGTCTGATAAAGGAATTCTCACTATGTCCTCATGAGGATTAGCATGGCTTGGTGGACGCCAGGGTGCTGGTGGTGCTGGTGGTGGGTTTAGGGAGGGAGAGGGGGCAACGGAACGGGGGTGAAGGAGGGCTTGAGGAATGCGCCAAAGAGCTCCGGCGGGCCGGGTCGGGCATGCCCCGTCCTGACGGATTGGGCCGTGGGCCGCTGACAGCAGGGAGAAGCAGCGTGACTGTTCAAACCACAGATAAACCCGGAGCGGGTTCAGTTTACACCTCACGCTCAAAACCCCCCAACATTAGCAACATCACTTTAGCTCCACCTAGGAGAAGCTTATTAACTCTGCCGAGCCTGACCCAGGTAGGAATAACACTGTACACAGAATTGTTACTGGATAACTTCTTACCCCTTATTAACAGCGGCGCCATCAAACAAATGGGTTATTCCCAGGGGAATGTTTCCTGAGGTTTGGATCGTGGTCGTGCTACTTCAACATGGGGGTTCCCTTCTCCACAGTCATCTTTAGGTAAAAACAACGAGGGCGGGATGAGTCATTGCGCTGCTCCTCTATAGCGTGGCACGATGCCACCTCAGTCTGAGGCTAACACTGTAGATTACATACCCAGCTGCGGCCCCGCCTGAGAGCAATTGAAAGGAATTAAGGTTTTTATTGATGGGCGTGCTGCTTTCATTCAACCTGCCTGTCTTTTCTCAGTTGCCAGGGAGCGAGGGAGCGAGGTGGACGAGTTTCATTGTGGAAACAATAGGGAGAGAGAGATTTGAAAGCTTGATAACACCTTCGCTCAGAACGTGAAAACCTTCTATTGCCTAACTATCAAAACGTTGCTCCTGGATACAATACATTCGATAAATTATTCCAAAACGAGGGGGAAAACACACCCTAAACCACTTTAAATGATCTAAAACAGAGTATGTAGTATGCTGTGACACGCGTTGTGTATATTTCCATTGATCACATTTTAGAACTCAGCATTATTATTCAGAATGGTGCGATTCCATATCGAGCCCCATGCATGATGACACTGATGGGTTCCAGGCTGGGTATAGATTGACCACATCAACGAAGAGTGACAACAGACACGGCATGTGTTTTTCCACTTGTTGGGAGAGAGGGATGGAACTCCGTACCATGCTTTTTCCAGCCCCAGCTTCCCTTGCCAGAGGTTTTTTTCTCAAAGAGCTTGGAGTGAGGCGTCCCAAAAACCCAGTGGTCTAAGGGAGTTGCAGCTTTAATTCCCCACACCTGTACTCCGCCATGGCAAACTCTTTATTTGTTCTGTGGCTAGTTTCCCCGGGCTCCCGCTGAGCGAAGCCAACCAGCGAATCTCCGACACAAACATGCCAGAGGGCCTACTTTGGCACTCGGGTCTCAGCGGGGGAAGCTGCCAGAACAATAAAAGTGAAGGAGGACTACTTACCGTTCATCCTCACCACAATGATACTACCCTCCAATTAATCTGAAACTCATTCACTCACACTCAGCTCTATGGAGTGCAATTTGACAAGTTAATAACTTTGGTAACTTCGTAAATGCATTCCTTCTCTGGATCAGTATGTTTTTTATACTAAGCCAATAAATAGATAAATAAACACATTACACCAAAATACACCAACACATAAATAAATGCACCAACACAAAAATACATAAATAAACAAATAGATGGATAAACTAAACCAAAAAACAAATAAATAACAAACGGTGTGCCCCATGACACTTACTCTAAAGTTATGAGTGAGACTGAAGGTGCACACTAATGCGCTATTGGTTGACTTGCATGTCCAGCACGCCTCTCACCTTGACAAGTCCTCTCATTGGTCAGCAGCTTGTAGCCCTTCTTGCAGCTGCACTCGAAGCTGCCCACCGTGTTTCGGCACACATGGTCACACCCGCCGTTGTTAAGGCGACACTCGTCGATGTCTGCGTAGAGTAAAGACGAAGGACAGAACAAAAAAAACAAAAAAAAAGTGTCTCGGAGGTTAAGAAGGCTGTTTTATTTTATAGATGAAGTGGAGATTATGCGTTTTGATGGATGAACACTGTATGAGATCCAGCATGGCCTCAAGAAATGTTAAATAAATGATGACTGTGTTTAGGCATAGTTCAGCAGATGTGCTGCTCTGAATGTGGAGATTATGGACAATGAGCTTCAAGCTCAAGGGATTTCCTATTTGGCCCTGCCAGCGCTCCGATGTGACTGTGCACGTTGCTGAACACGATCCTCAAAGGAGTAGATCAACACCCCAAACCTCTCCGACCTTTATCCTCAATTTTCTTTCGATTACACTTCCTCTTAATTTTTCACGGCCATTTCCAATATATATATCATCTGCTCATCCGAGCTTTGACACCTCTTGCTGGGACCGCCGCGTTTCTGATTAAATGTGAATCACCGCGGTAAATGAGACGTTCCGTCTCCAGAGAGGAGACTTGCATCATCTGGTTAAAATGAACGCATCCGAAATGGAATAATTTAATCCCATCTTGCTCCCTCCCTCGCTCCCTCCCTCCCTCCCTCTCTCCCTCTCTCCCTCCCTTACTTACTTTTCCACCTCCCTCTCTCCCTTCTGCCCTGACTCTCAACAACCTAACCCTCCCCCTCAAAGAGTTCCTTTTTCAAATTTCCACTGTCTTTCTTCTACAGACTTTTGTTTTCCCCCTTTTTTTTTTGCTTCCTGTCAAAAGCAAAACCAATAAAAACACAACGCGCTTTTATCAGAGTTGTTAGCGTAGCGTTATGAGCAGCAGGGAAGAGGCAGACTCCTATTCTTGGCTTCGTCGGCAGCACAAACAAGTCCCAAGCCTCTCCTCTGGAAGCTCCCTTTGCTCTCCCTGTCAACTTCACTTTGTTTTCCGCGTCCTATGGCTCACACGTAAACTACCTCGCATCTAAGCCTCCCCTACAATATCGCTCTTCAATGTTATTGCTTCTTTCTTTTGTTTAAACACAACATGAGAAACTAATGTGGCAATCGATGGCCATAGTTCAATGGTAGCGTGAGGAGAGACTGTGCTGCCAAAGAAGCGTTTTGGAAAAAAAAGAGAGGATTAGAATAATACTGCAAATGTTGCCGACGTCTACAGTCAGTCGGCTGGCATTATGACACGTCAGGCACAACAAGCTCTTATAGACTCCAGAGGAGTCAGCAGTGGAATTATGGAGATTAAAAAGGAGGGAAGGGAAAGTATCAGAGAGGCAACGTGACAGCATGAATAATACACGGAGAGACACATGTTCAACTCCACAACGAGAAGGCATCACAATGCACGGCATCAACGTTTGAAAGGGGAGGAGTCGAGATGATTGGCACGACGCTATAGACAGCCATAGAGGCCTGAGTGCTTGCGAGAGCAAAACAACACCCCCGATAACACCATTTGATTGACAGGGAACAAGAGTGGGTGGCGTGTGACTGACACACAGCCGGTGAAAGGGTGGAGATTAGGTGCGTGGCAGTCGCCGGGGCGACGCGGGCCCGATGTTGGTGGCGGGGGGAGAGAGAGAGAGAGAGAGAGAGAGAGACACGTGTTACCTTTGCAGGTCTTGCGGTCGGGCTGCAGGGTGAAGCCGACGGGACAGCTGCAGCGCACGCCCGTGACGGCGTCATGACACGTGCTGTCGCAGCCCCCGTTGTTGACGGCGCAGGTCTCTGCAGAGAAGAAGAAAAACACATCAGGCAAAAAATGACACAGAGTCAGAACAAAAACACGCTTTGATTATTAAAACGTCCTCGGTTCGTGCTGTTCACCCCGTCTCGTTCCCTGGACACGCGTTGAAACGCGGTGGCGAGGATGAAAAGCAGCCAGCGCCTTCCTCTACAGAAGACATCAAGGCATTAGAAAAAAAGGGGACAGGGAGAAGGAACAAGGGCTCCGACGTTGTCCATGTTGAAGGGGTGGACACATGGATGAGGAAAACGACACAGGAAATGCGACAACTTCCCTTTGTGAAGGATTAACAGAATGTCAGAGAGAAGCAGCCAGAAAATCTAAGTTAAAATGAGCAAATGGAGGCATTAGATCAGGTTAGCTCAGAGGCAAACATCGAGACAGAAATAAGGCCAGAACCATGGACTCAGTGCACTGCGCGTGTGTGTGTGTGTGTGTGTGTGTGTGTGTGTGTGTGTGTGTGTGTGTGTGTGTGTGTGCCCGCGCATGAATCTGGAATAACTACGCCTAAAACATCATCGGCACAGCGGTTCAACTTCCAGACAGTTGCAGTCAGACACACATTTTTTTCACATGGCTTTGACAAGCGCTTCCGAGCATTTTGGGGATAAAAAAGCAATTTTAAAAGCCAGGAGCCTGCAGTTGCTGGATTGATAGGAGGAAGGGAGGACAGTCAGTCACTAAGGGAAAGGCAAAGTCAGGGTGTCATCTTTACAATAGACACTGACAAATTTATAGAAGCCGTCTGTTCAACAAAAATACCCTAGAAGACATTTGTTCCCACTTTAAAGAGCTCGGCATCTGCTGTTAAAGCCTTTGGCAGCCTCAGCAATGACTTTAAAACATACTTGCGAAAAATAGCGCCATTAAAAAGAATAATATCTGGTGGTCTTTTGGGACATTTGGTCACTTGGCTGCTCTGAGGTCAACAGGTCATCCGCAACGCATCGCAGAATCAAATTCCTCTAATAGGCTGAGGTTATATTAGTTCAGTTGGCAGCTACTTAACAAACAAGGTCAATTAAGACATGAGAGTTGATCTCATAAAAGGCAACAGAAACAGGTGAGCCTTACCACGGAATTCTGACAGGGTGTAGAGCGGAACAAAGATGGATGTTTCTACCCTGCATAGGAGAGCCAGTACATCTGACAAATTAAAGTTTCCACACAGTAAGAGGAGCCCTACAGGGAAACGCCTATAAAAATGTGTACTTTACTTTGAACAGCAGGCAGCAACCATTATGGGAGCTTACCAAAATATCATCTTTAACATGAAAGCCAACATTCAGGTAGCACTCAGGGGTTAAATAACACGGAGTAGCAAAATGGCTACAATGCCTCAGAGCAGTGGAATAAAACGACTCGTAGCTCACAGTTTTCCCCGGCTGAATACGAGTAGCGCCTGAATACAAGTAGCTACAATTAGTTGAATAATGATAGAAAACAAACTGAAAACAGTCCCAGCTCCAGCCGCTCGTCATGACCACAGTCCAGCTCAACTTTAACAAAACAGTCTACATAAATTGCTCCAGCGCGACAAGGCGGTGAACGCAGACTGAGGCGGAGATGACATGGTGTCAGGACATGCCTCCAGAACCCTTAGTCAGACGCTCATCTCATCTAACGGTAATGATCATGTGTTAAAAGAGAGTACAGAAATATTTATGACCCCAATGGCTTCGAAAAGATGTATATTAAAAAAAAGCTAAAATCTGGTATGTGTGTGGGTTGTGTGCTTTGGATCCAGGCCAGAAACAATGAGCTGCAATTGTAGCCTACAATAAGCAGTGGGCAGACTCGTCTAAATACTGATGGTTCTACTGTTTGGCCTAGGACAGGATTTGCAAGTACAATAGTTGTAACGATTGAAACAGAGCCGAGGAATCTGGCAATGTTTTCTCTATACTTATAAGGGGGAAGGCTACACTGAATGCCCATTTGCAGGTAGTGATCTATAACTGAGTGTCAATCGGATATTAGACGAGAGAGATAGAGAGTAAATAGTCGAATAGTGCCCATAATTCCCCTACCAGAACACATACTAAGGCATTGGGCAACATACAATCATTCTAACAATCAAAACACAAAAACACTCAATTAGGAACCCAGAATAGACAAAGTACTTAGACGCCAGTAGTTGAACCAAGCATCAAACATGCAGTTAGTTAAGCAGGTGGACTCGGGGGAACACTGGACTGGTTACAGCCACTGAACAGTCGACCCTGCTCCTGCACTTTGACAATGCTCCGTGTATCCTGTGTGAACCAGTCACCGCTCTGAATGCACTGGAGCCAGGGACTTCTACCGACTAGAACTACAGCATAAAAACTCACTCGAATGGTTAACATCAGAATTGTTAAAGCCCACGTTAACATAAGATTGCCATCTATGCTCTAACCTTGAGGCAAGATCTTTTTAAATATTAATCTCTTACGGTGTCGTGCTTTATAAATCACCCTGACACGCTGAAGTTTGATAAATCTGCAGATTTATGTGATTCCTCGCTCTTTCCGACATCTGTCAGATTCATAACAGCATAATTTATCCACAAAATTAAGGTGAATCAAATCTAGAATAGAGTCAGGATTTTCCTTTCAGCTTGCAAGTATGAACCATGGAGAAAGACAGACTAGGACAATTTACACATTCCTGGTTCACTAAACGATATCAAATTTGGCACGATTACTTCCCAAATTGACACTCTCTACTTTAGAGCGTCAGATTAGTTCTGTGTTCCAACTCTAGTATGGCAAGGTTTCAGGTTATGGACAGCCCATTGGCTGCTTCTCCCAAGCTTTTTGGCCAAAATAGAGTTCTGGAAGGATTTTGGATAGGTGCGTGACTCGGCACAGACTTAATTTGATGTTTACAGCTGTTGAAAATAAATAAAAACAGAAATGAACCCGATGCTTTTGGCTTTATTTACATTACAGTCCACTACAGTCATTGGATCACTAAGGGTCTTGTGTCACAGAACAACACCATTCACATTAACAATTTAGTAGTTGGGGTTTTTGTCACAAAGGGAATACAAAAGGAACAACTAAGAGTCTTCCCTAACTTCCATAGGGAGAGTATAGGCAGTCTGAAGATGAAATTCAGAAAGTGTTTTATACTATACTATACCATTCCCTTTTGTTTAATGTTCATACAGCTCTATGTTTTCCATCCAACCAGCTGTGTTTTGAGAAAGGTGAGGTTTGACACGGGGGGCAGCCACTATTGTTATTCAAGGGGCATTCACAGAGAGAGGAAAAAAAGGAGGAAAAAGGAGGTGGAGGGGGAAGTCGGGGGTCAAAGGTCAAAAGGAAAGGGGATGATGGGATTGGTCAGTGTGTGTTAGGGTTAGGGCTGGAACCATTGCT
This sequence comes from Galaxias brevipinnis, assembly GCA_036023535.2. Classification (NCBI taxonomy): domain Eukaryota; kingdom Metazoa; phylum Chordata; class Actinopteri; order Galaxiiformes; family Galaxiidae; genus Galaxias; species Galaxias brevipinnis. The sequence continues at coordinate 7,562 of JAVQIZ010089382.1, forward strand.
CCCCACACACCCACAGCGAGTCAATCAGGACCCCCCACCCCCCCTACCCCTCCCTCCCCCTTCCCACCTCCCAGAGGGGAGACCCGCAGCCGATGAGCAGAGATATTTACCATTGGGGAACAGCTGTGGGGCTGCCTGGGGCTGGACACTCCTCTCCCCTGCACACACACACACATACACACACATATTGCAAAAACATGGCTTTAGTGCTCCATGTTGAACCCTATGTCGAACATGTGTAATGTCATCTTGAGAATGTTATGGTTTGACTTTGGGGGTCCCGCACACTGGCTTGATTGAACCCGTCCCCGAGATGGCCTATAGTCAATCCTTAACGAGCACGACAAATATTCTGCCCTATCGCCCTATCCATCTACATCTAAAAAGACACAAGTAATCAACGGGGGTGCAGAATAAAAGCCATTGATTTGTTGCAAAGGAAAAGAAAGAGTCTACTAGCGGTAACAACTAATCATAGGACGGCCGTTCACTTTCTAAGTCCTGACTACAGCATGGTGAAGATGATTATGATGACAGATCCGTCCTATAAAAACAAAAGGGGACATCTCAAGGCAAAAGTAGCGCCTTGCAGCATACAATCATGCGCAGAAAAAAACTCCCAGGTATGTCAGGTTGACACTTAACGTAAAGCCAAATGAGTTAGTGCAGGCACCGCAAGCTGACACGGCTAAAGCGAGTAGGTGATTAGGCGAAAAGACAGGGACAGCCAGACACACTCATGTTACACACAACCCCAGTAAAGCATGCTAAGGCTATGAAAGGAAAATGCAGCCATAACAAACAGTTTAAGGGGGACTGTGCCACTAAACTGGGAGGTCAGAATCAAGTCTCTTCTTGTCTACACCAAGGGCATTATGGGAACAGTAGGCTTTGAGATAAAGTTTGACATCGTCATGCAATGCTGCATGACGTCGTCCTAAATTGGGCGATGACACAACCTTGACCAGAGCTAATTTACCAAATAGAGCTAATCAACTTGGGAAGCCATATCAGGGAACATACTTAACATATTTGATTTGTCACATATTTACCTCATGAAATGCTCAAAGATTTGTTGTATTTTGAATATGACGTCATATCACTTCATCGACATGCAAAGCCGCCCCTGTCTATTCCTCTGTGGCCTAATGACTGATCTATCTCCTATGTCGTCGAAATCCAGGAACACATGACAGGCGTTCCTAAGATCGCACCGTGTGCACGGTTTACAATATGTTGACGTGGTAACCCCCGCCACGACCCCATTCCCACATGCTCCATTCAGAAACAAATCATGCTAGAAGACCTCTCTCTCCTCTTTAGAAGACAGTACTGTCGTGTGCGTTCCAACACACCGCCATCAACAACCCACGGACCACCCCAAATGTGTTTGTGTTTGTGGGTATGCATGTAGAGTATGGGTGTTTACATGCTTGTGTACTGCACAGACGTGTATACGAACGCGTGTGACCGTTCGCCTGTGTGTTTGTATTCCAGAGTGCATGTTCATGTATAACTTCGTGTGTTTGTGTGTGTACAGGCTTGTGTGTGTGTGTGAGTGTGTGTGTGTGTGTGTGTGTGTGTATTTTGGGGGTGGGAGGTAACTTCTGAGCAAGTCTGCATCTGCCTGCTATTTGGGGATGTTTATGATTTGCTGTACTAACAGCTTGACTACTTCCACATGATGGCTGCTCTTTTTCTGTTATGCTAACTATCATGATCTACAAATACTGTACGTGCGCACAAACTGGAGACCAGTTGGTAATGGCTTTTGGCCTAGAATGTTCTATCAGAAGCCTGAATTGGTAATCAAAAGAGTTTCTCTTACAGTAAAGCCAATCATGCATCACGTACGGATTGTGTGTGTCTGCAGGGTTTGAATACCCAATGCAAATAGGATAGATCACTGTGGAACAGCTGTGTGTGTGTGTGTGTGTGTGTGTGTGTGTGTGTGTGTACACGTGTGTGTGTGTGTGTGTGCGTGTGTCTGTTTGTGGATGTGTCTGTTTCCCATTACTATTCTGTCCTGATGCTGTGTTTGGACTTGTTCTGTGACACTGAAATAAATAGTGATAGATACAAAGGGGAGAACACCAACATTTCTACACATATGACAAGAGCTGCACGTCGCTCGCTGTTGCTGGGTTTAGGCGTGGCGCACAAAACAACATGATTGAAGATGTGCTCAGGCGCACCTGAAACACCTCCCAGGGTGAAAGAAGAAGAAAACCGCATGCCAGAAGAACCCATCAGATATTTCACACAAGGCCCCTCTGACACATACATTCCCTTCACTGTCATTTACGAACAGGCATCCTGTTGGGCACTCTCTGGTTGTTGCCGAGGATATGTGGCCCTCCCATACAAGTTTACTTTAATATTCCTGTACTATGGCTGATTAAACAGAGGGTAAAAAGTACCTCACTGTGACAGTTTGCATACTCGTAGTCAAAGCTCACTACTAAGATTGGGCTTTTGCAAGTTTGTTTAAAAACACTTCCTTCATTACAAACCGGAAATTTTTTTTTCTTGAAACGGAAAACCTCTCTCCTGTCTCCCAGTCTTGGCCGGCTCTGCGCAACACTATTGCCTGGCTGAAGCGCTCGTCCAATCTCCCTGTCACTCACTCAGCAGTCGGGGTCTCATTCGGCAGTTTGTTTGTTTTATTGAGGTTTTATTAACTAATCTAGTGTCTGGAAGACGGCGCAGAGCCGGCCCCCGCCGTCCCACCCCCCGTGGGTGGAAAGCAGAAACCCTAGCTGCCCAAGCGCTCCCTCACATGGCACGCTAAAGGCAGCTCTGCTCCGTCTGTGGGAAGCTGACCGTTCCAAACGTCTCATTGGGTTTGCGGTCGGCCTTGCAAGCACCCCTGGGCCAAGGCAGTGTTCTGCGGTAAAAACGGGCTGGCTGACCAGGCCTCCGACTTGAGGTCCAGTAGGAGCACTTCACCACGGGAGTAATGATAGTGAGGGGTTCCGGAGGGAAAGGGGGAGCGGTGGCACTTTAAAACTCTTCAGAGCCTTGCTTTTGGTGTAGTGAAAAGGACACAAAAAGCATATTATATTCGCTATTCACATATCCTTTCACACATCTTTCCGAAAAAACATATGGACGGATGTAATGGAGAGATGTAGTCTATTCATTCGAACATGCTAGGGCTTTTGGCCTTGGTTTGTCAGTTCTGAGGGGTTCCTTGAAAACTACTGAGACATGAATTTATGACCATCATTCTCTCTTGACTCTCTCGTGTTCTCTTGCTTTATCGCAGAGGGAAACGGCAAAAAAAATTCACAAAAACAAAGCCCCACTAAACTAAAGCGTATGTTCGCAAATGAAACATTTTGGTTTGATTTAAGTACACAACTCTCCCTGCACTTACAGAGTTGAGTTCAAATTCAACAAATAAGAGGGGTGCTGTTTGCTCAGACCCCTTCACACTCCTGGCCACTATGCCAAAACAACCATTGTACTTTGCTGTAGACTTTGTATAGTGCTTCCTCAACTGACGCTAGCTCAATAAGTTGCCTTTCACTGACAAGGGCAAGTAACAGCACTCACAAAATGGCAGAGCGAAAGGATTAGACTCAAGAACTGTCCTTTGGCTTGGTTCAATAAGTCTACAACAGGGGTCGTTTTACGCAGGTAAATGCCAAAACATTTGCAAACACCCTAACAAATGCCAATTGAAGGTTAAGTCAAGTAGGCTTGCGACAATATCAATGCAAGACGGCTGAGGTGTTGACCCATCATCTAATGGAGTCACCGCGCATGGCTGCAGGGGTGAGGGAGGAGGAGGAAGAGAGAGAGCGCGAGAGAAAGAGAGAGCAACAAGGATAGACTGCAACCCACGTCCAGTGAATCAGAAGGAGGAGGGGGACGAGGAGGAGGAGGAGGAGGAGGAGAGGGGGGGGCGGGTGAAGCAGATGCAGGGGCCAGAGAGAGTGTTACTGGAGCGGGCAGCAGACAGAGCAAAGAAAGTGGATGCCTTTTTGTCCTTGGCATGTCCCGCGAGTGAGAAAACAAAACGTAGAAAGATTGACGGCCTATTAGTCAAACAGCGAAAATGGGAGTGACATGCTGTCATTAGGACTCCCCCATTTTGCGACACCATTCCAAATCACCGAGGGAAATGAGATTGCCTGGTGGCGTGGCGTGCTGACGAGCGTGGAAAAGAGCGTGCGTCCTCCACCGACTGCTGCCAAGGTGAGCCCAGACAAACTCACCCACGCATGTCTTTCCGTCGGTGTGCAGGGCAAACTTCATGTGACACGAACACCTGGGCCCGTGGTCCGTCTCCTCGCAGATGTGCTGGCAACCCCCGTTACCGTAGTTACACGTCACTGTCAAAAAAAACAGAGAGACACGCGGTTAGACCACAAGAGCATTGGAGTGATAGCCGTCTGCAGACATGTAGTCTACACACACACATACACACACACACACACACACACACACACACACACACACACACACACACACACGATTCAGACAACCTTTACAAGGTGTAGGTCACGGTAAAGCATTGACTCCAACCACACTCTCATTTAAGAATTCCATATTTGAAGTTTTAGGAACAGCAATGCTCATACCATCATCGGAGCTTGACATTTTAATGTGGCAGTCCTATATTGAGGATTAACATGAGGGAGAAGAAAAAAACACGACGAAAAAGGTGTCAATTACATCTTACTGATGGGAAGAGCGAGATGTTTGGCCTGTGCTTGTGTGTGCATGTGGTCGCACACATGTGAGAGGTGGTATTTGTGGACAGTGTGAGAGAGAGAGCGAGAGAGCAAAGGAAAGAGAGCGAGCGAGAGCGAGGTAGAGAGAGAGGGGGAGAAAGAGAGAGAGAGCGAGACAGAGATAGAGAGAGACGGGGAGAAAGAGAGAGAGAGATGGGGAAAGAGAGAGAGCGAGACAGAGAGAGATAGAGAGAGAGGGGGAGAAAGAGAGAGAGAGTGTCGACATTAGCACTCTAAATACACCTGTGATGACAGACTGACAAAGAGCGAGAGCCAAGGCTTCCACCGCCATCCTGTCTACAGCCCTCCATCCCCACGCCTTTTGCCCTTTTCCTGGGCTGTCACCAAAAAAACCTGTGGAATAACACTTCTCCAATCCTTATCCAAACACAGACAAATCCCCCATCAGCCCCGGCCCCCAGCCCTGACAAGATGAGCCCTGTTGCACGGCAACAGGAAGTGTGAGCTGTCCATCACACTGACCGTCCCTCTCAGAGTGGACCTGAGCGGCTGCCCTTCTGGTGTGGATAATTAATACATCATCAGCACTTTATTTCACTTTTGAAAGGTTTGAAGAAAAGAAAAAGAAAGACAATGTGGGGATTACTAAAGCGCCTGTTCATTACTAAAACACCTGTTCATTACTTAGTCAGGAAAAAAAAAATGTGTTCAATACTTCTAATCTAGCAGACATAATTTGGAGATAATTTCCACTGTTTATTACAGGAAAGCTTTCAACATCTATTAGTAATTTTGTTATCATAAATCGGAACTGTGGCTGTAGTGTTCAAGAAGGAAAATGTGTACTTCAATAATATGTGTGTGTGTGTGTGTGTGGATAAGACTTACACTTGCAGTCCCTCATGTTGCGTGTGAGTTGGAAGCCGGGCCTACATTCACAGGCGATGCCCCCTTTGGGAGTCTCCCGGCAGATGTGGGCACAGCCATGGTTCTTGTCCATACAGGTGGGCCCCTCCTTGGTGCCCTCACGCTGCGCCGCAGACACTGAAGAAGGGGGGGGGAGGGGGTGGGTGTGTGTGTGTGTGTGTGTGTGGGTGGGGGGGGGGGGGGGTGGGGGGGGGTAGACAGTGAGCAGGGAGAGGGGGGGTTTTGCGGAG
>JAVQIZ010089390.1:0-24639 GCA_036023535.2 Galaxias brevipinnis
CTACGGGAAAGGCCACCAGTGAAAGGCCAGGGAGTCCAGAAAGGTCACATCTGGGTAGTTTGTATTTGGAGTTGCCCTGTTTGACAGCTTTAGTCTGGCTGGCTGAGTGCTTCCACCATGCCTCTGTCTTGATACGGTTTTAGTACCATTGTTTTGAGTGACATGATTTGCTGGTCCTGAGCTTTGCACAAGAACCCCAGCTGGCTGCTCCTGCCTAGACAATGGATTAATTAACTGTGTCTGTTTATTCTGAGCAGCGGGACCAGGAGGAGGTGAGGAGGAGGTTTGCCACTATCTCTTACTCAGATCCTCACTACTGGGATCGAGGAGAGGCCGGTATGTATCTAGATCCAATAACCTGTCTCAATCTCCCCCCATGTGAAAACAGCTTGCCCCCATTAAGTCTGTCTTAGTTCCTGTTCATTTGCCTCGCTCCCCCTCTGTTAATAATTATTGACAGATTTAAGATACAACATCCTTCATGTGTCCTGCAGGTGGAGATAGTGCAACAAGTATTTAAGAACAGGGCTGAATAATCTCCCCGTGTGTCCGCTCTTGCTCCACCCTTTCCCTCGCTCTCGCTCTCACACACCCTTGTTCTGCCTCTCTCCCCCTTACCTCTGTTTCTTTTTTATTTTTTATACCAACATTATCCCTTCTCTCTTGCATCTTTATTTTCTCTTTTTCCCTCACAGGGGCTCAGAGGCCTGCTCCAGGCTCCAGGCCAGTCTCTCCTCAGCCCATTAGGATAACAAGGCCAGTGCAGAGGCACACATCCACAGCTGACATTGTCCTAAAGAAACCTGTGGAGACTGGGTAGGTTGCCATGTTCTCTTCCCATTTCACCCTCTGAGTCATTTCTATTCCACATGTTTTGTCAGTATTTTCTTTCCCTAAGTTTTTTTTAAAATCAAGGCATAACCCTGCTTAAAAGATCCATGAAAGATGGGTGAAACTTTGACAATCCATAACAAAATACTGGGTTTAGAGCAAGGCACTTCCCTCTCCTCTTCCGATGCCAACATAAAGCAGTGTTTATTATTTTGTTTTCGTTTTTGTAAATGTTGCAAAATTGCGATTTTCCTATAGTAATCATATATTTAAGTGTGTAGTATTTAGTCTGTTCGCTAGTCTTTGATCTTTGTTTTTTTTACCCTGCCAGACATGTTTCAAGTGATTCTGGCAACATCCCTTTGGCTAACGTATTGCCTGTGTTGGGGTAACTAGGCTCAGTTTGATCCTTGCATTTCTGTACTGGGATTCCATTTCTCTAGGATAGGAGTCTGACTGAAGGGCATATTGGGCACTCGATGCTCTTTACTGGCACTTGCCGCATTATGTATAATTGAGAAATTTCTACTTAATATTTCACACTGCAGATTTAATTGTTTTAACTTAAAGTGACAGTGTCTTTCTTCTTAAGAAGAATAGATATGCCTATTATTAACAAAGGATAATAGCTGTTCATACTCAGATTTTCGCTTGACCTGATCTGTGGTTTATGCGCTCAGATCTTTGCAAGTCTCCACTTAATGTGAAATCGGTATGTCATACCGTGTATGACAATTTAACCTTATTCCAATTTATCAAGCCTGCAATTAGAAGCAAATCTATGAACATTCAACTTACCAAAAATATCTTTTGATGTAGCACCCAACCGACACCCTTGAGACCACAATTTCTTAGAGATCGATAAATTAATAATTATAACAGAACAGAATGGTCTTGTTCAGAGGGTGAGACAAACAGTGATACCATGCACAAATAATAAGTAACTTTTCATCCACCGAAAGATGGAGAAGAAAGTTGATTTATTCACAGAATGCACTGATTTTTTGTGTGCCTTGGATCTGTTCCTGTGCTGTTGTCTCGCTCCTGTCTTTTTCTTCTCTAGCCCAGAGCTTTGGCTTTGGCTGTGGCTGTTGCAGCAGCAATTAATGAGCAAAATTTAAAAAGAGGAGGCACAACAAAGAGGGTAGCAGGCTGGCAGCCAAAGTCTGATGAATGAAATCAATTGTTGAGAGTGACGGTGAAAGTCAGCATGCTTGTAGTGGAACTTATTATCAATTGAGTGTTCCTTATCCAACCCATGGCTTCTCTGGATCCTTGCTGAGTCATTCCTTACCTCTCTGTTTTCCTCCTTTACTCATCCATTACTGCAGCCTACCTCACTCTATTTCTGTCTCCAAACATGGCACAAACCGCCATTGGAGTCCACCCTCTCCTGGTGTCTGCTCATTCAAGAGGAGTTGTTTTCAACAGCAGCAGGAGGGGTCCATGCCAGTCTGCTCTTTGAGCTGGACCTCATTGATCGTGAGTTTGTGGTGTGAGCCACCTACTGGGCTCTCCGTGCTGCAGACCTGTACTGGGGCTCGCTCTACCCAGTCTATAAATCACAATGGGACCAGGACAGTCCGTCTCTGTGCTCTGGGAATTACACGGTTCAATGAGTACGGCTCATTGGTGAGTGGCAGGTCATTTCACTAGTGCATTGAAATAGAATATGTGGGCCTGAGCCTGATGTGGCCCCAACACACCTCTTTGACAGGATTGCAATAATATGATGGGTGTAGTGCATCATTGTGTTTTATATAATATTATGTGCCCCTGCACTTTGCGTATGTGTTTGTGTAGTCTCGTTGGAAAAAGCACTTTTCAGCAGTTCTAACACTTAAAATACTTGCAGCATGTACATGGTGCTGCAGATGATGAGGGAAGGGCAACTGCAAGGTAGACTGCCTCTTGGTTAAGCAGTGCGCTTCCGAGAAAACGTTTTACATATCAACTAGATGCTTTCCTGTCACTACATTAGAGCCTGCAGTTCTACACCCACAACTTGCTGTTAGGCAAGCTATTCTAAAAATAAACTTTTGGTACCAAGAAAACCCTGTGTTACTGTCAAAAAAAGGTTTCAGCTGTTCATTGCCTCATTCCTAGCCCAATCCAGATAAGCTGCCAGTAGTCCTGACTGATTGATTCAGTTTGAATGGGATAAAAGGCAAGCATGGTGCTCGAACGTTTAAATGGCCCCTGTGGAATGTCATTCCTAAGATTTGGTTCTGCCTGCAGCCATCCACAAGAGAAAGAAACAACAGTTTATCTTATAGCCTTTGCCTAATCAGTTTCAGCCGAAAGCTTCAAGATGAAGTTACCCCACTAATGCACTGCTCTCGGGTTTCTGACTGAGAAAACACCAGATGCTAATATATAGATTAGCCCATCAGTACACTATTCTTTCTTAGTGTCTATGATGCAACAGAGAAAGACCGCAGAATCCTGGTACTGTTTTTTAATGGTTGTGTTCTGATAGGATCCTTATGGTCCTTCTCACATCAGCTCAATTAAGTGGTGACCACCACATCAGACAGAGCCCAGATGAGCCAGAGCACTAACTACCAGCAGCCAGTGTAGCCTGCAGGGGTTTAGCTGACATGACTTGATGGGAGCATTAAACGGTGCTCAATGGCTGCTTCTCTGCAGTTATTGTGATGAAATAGGAAATATATCCACCATTAGCATAATGTATTGTTCAGGGAAAAAGCAAATAACTAAAATCGTTCCGAATAGAGATATTTAGAGGAGTATGTTAATGTTGTTCGGTTTACACTGTCTATATGGCAATTCAACAGGCAATTTATATCCTACTGATTACCCTGTGCCAGTGTGCGGTGTTCGGGAGAGAAACAATAGCCAAGCAGGCAGCCTACAGGCCCCGATAGAGAGAGTGGTTCTGTTCACATCTTACTGTGTGTTTACGGGGAATCTATGAAAACAGTGATTACAGCTGTGGTTATGTGTAAAATTGGGCAGAGCGGCTGTTTGCCAGTGTGGCAAGCTCATTTTGAGTGCATGTATTCTTGTGGGGTTTTTGTCCCACACTGCTTGGCACAGGGATTCACAGAAGGGTCAATCAGAACAGATGCACACAAAAACACTATGAAAGTGTGCATGACGTGCAGTATAATACACTTAGACCTGCTCTACCGTTTGAAATCACAGATCATTCAGTTTGCCTTGCACTCCAGGGGTCTTTTTGGTAGCTTTCTTTGCTCGTTGAGCCACACTGATAATGCATATTGCTTTCCAAATCCTTGTTTGGTAGTTCAGAGAGGTAGCATGAGATAATTGAGATGAGAGAGGAAAGCAGCATTGTGTTGTGGATAGACAAGCCTCAACAGAATTATTATCATCGGATTTGATACGAGATTCAGTAAAAACGGTTAATCGTTAGTTTTTGTCTTCCTTGCCCATACTGAAAAAAGATTAAAAGATGCACTGACCATTGAAGCAATGCAGTGATTGCCATCAAGCCAAAAGCGTCAGACAATGTATCAAAGGTATTCCAATGTGTGTGAAGGGTTTTGTTAGAGTATATGACCCTAAGTGTTGTCTTTAATAGGGATGCTGGTTGGAGCTTGTTGTGCATCCTTGGAGCATAGATTCTTGTTATCTCAAACAGGCTAGCGCCGTGCTAGAGAATATTGTCTCTCAGTAGTCGCTCTGCTAGTCCACCCTAGGTCCCTGAGATGTTCCTGAGTAGGACTCAGTATATTAACATTTTGTGTCTGGCACTAAAGAAATAAAAACCTCTGTCCTCTATTGTATTGTATATGTCTATTTCGACTTCATCCTGTGTCTTGATGCTTTTATCCTCCCTCTGTGTCTCTGTGGACCGCATATACCCCCCACACCGTCTTCGAAGCAGATTTGAGTTTGACTCAGTTCCAACTCAGTCTGTGTCCTGTTTGATATATCATATATATGATTTATGGTTTTAGCCACTCACCGTTTTTTGATATTCAATATCAAGGTTCAGCTCAAACTTACAATTCCCCTCTGACTTATTGTCATTCACATCACCTTTTTCCTGCTCCTGCCCTAGAAGATCAAATAGCACTCCTTAATAATTATGCAGGATTAGGCTTCTCCTCAGGGAAAATGTACTGCCACTCAAATTTAAGAGGCGTTCCTTGGCAAGGCTGACATGCCGGTTTATGCCCACACTTGAAGGAGGCAGAAAATGCTTTGGTGCCCTGCGATTGCTGTTCATTTAAGTATATTATTATATCTTGGGTACAGAAACGTCTCCTTGCGGTAGGAGAGATGGGAAATGATTGTACAGTTGTTACCAGGGACCATTAAGTCCCATCATTGTCTAAATTAACCAGTGTTTATTTCAGGTATAAAGGGCGCTGGCAGACCTAGCGTATTAACCATCCAGGCACTGTCTTTTGTGGCTTCCCCCGTGTGGTGCCCCCGCAGTTGGAACAGAAATTAGCTGGGCCGGGAGGGGGCACAATGGAGAGACACTTTACCTTTTGAATTGGCTGTCTAAATATAGCACAGGCGTGCGGTTGCCAGAGCCAGAATGACTTGTTCATACTGAGAGGATTACTACCCTGACCATGGCAATGCCCAGCTAAGCCCGTTCTCACCTTGGGATGGAGACAGAGGTGCTCTTATTGACTACAGCAGGGACATTGCTGAATGAAGGTGGACAGAGGTGGTTGTTTGGAGAATCATTTGTACCACTTGATTATCTCACCACAGTCAGCTCTTGGTCCCCCCATGATTAACAAAAGTCCTATCCTCATAGACTGCTGGTTGTCTATTGTTGAAGTTTTCTTTTTCGCCTTTGCTGCATTAACATACTATATGTCTCTCCGCAGGCCAAGTGATCTATCTGAGAGCAGCCTAACAGAGGAGAGCATCCCAGGTTACCAGCAGCAGCCAAGCAGCAGCATCTTTCCAGGTCCGGTGGAAAGGGCCGGAGGCAAACGGTTCTCAGTACCGGCCAGTGCGCTGAGAAGCATCCGGCAGTACAGGGAGGAGCATGATGCCTACCTCCGCCTGGTGGCACATGAGGCTGTGGGTAGCTTCAATCCCTGGACCATAGCAGACAGGTGAATGGTCTAATAGAAAAGTAGGGCTGTGCAAGGTTTCTCAACAGCTTGATGCAAAATATTGTAAATAGAATGCAACATTGTCAGGCACTAATGATTGTTAAATTAATATGTAATTGTGCAATTTTTAATATGTTCCTTTTTATAAACTTTCTTGTGGCTTATAGTAATTACTTGTACTACATTTTCTATTGTTGCTGGCTTGGTTTGGTCAGTGCCAAATTTGCCTATTCACTGTGTGGGATGCAGTTAGGTCCTGGATGAGACTACGAGTAGGAGTTTGAAATTATTTCTCCGCCCCAAGTCTTAGCAAACTTCTTCTCTGAAATAATTATCATCCCATTGCATGTTCAAACAGTATCTCTGAGGAATCCTGGAAAGCATTAAAAGCTCACGTACTGAATATGGTTCATATGTCTCTCTGAGGGTTCACAGTTTTTCTTCCTCTCACCCACCCCAACATTTGCATAGTTAAGAGAATTCTTAAGTTGGTGCATTGCAGATACGGTGCATTCAGAAAGACCCCTTCACTTTCCCACATTTTGCTACGTTACAGCTTTATTCTAAAATGGATTTAATTTTTACCATTCTATACACAATATCCCACAACGATAAAGCAAATGTGTGTGTGAGTGTATATATATATATATATATATATATATATATTATATATATATATATATATAATATATACTGTATATATGTCAAGAAAATTAAAATGAAAAATATATAATTGATCAAGCTTTGTGATATCTCTATTCCTGCAGGCTCTTTTCTGCCGCTCTGCAGGGATACTTACCGTCACCTGAAAAGAAAAAAATCTTTCCCTACTCTATTCACGCTGGGTTTTTAAAATCATGCAAGGCAAGAAAGCGCACCTTTACATTTGTCCTGAGAAGAAACCACTTTCTTTGTTTTTTCGACATGATGTATTTTTTTTTCTTTTGCTCCCATATTAAATTCTTCCTTTTTAGCCATAGCCACTCACTACTTATATCTGACACAGCTTTTATGGTCTGGTGCAATTCTTTGCTGCAGATCCCTTTTTTCCTTAAGTAGTATGGTTGTTGATTTTGCCACAAACCCCTGTGTCCAACTTCCACAGAACTTGCCTTTGTTTACACCTTATATAGTGCATTATTCTTTATATGCCTCATCTATTGCTTTTTCCCAAGGGACTGTTAGCTCTACAAAGTGCACAGCTTGCAGTGTGTGGAACCAGAATAAGAAGTCTGGCCTTAATTTGGTTGTTCAGGGCTCCAAACTGCCACCAATTTGGTGGCAAATGCCACCAAACATATTCCACTGCCACTTAAGAAAATGAATTTTGGCAGTGCTGCCACTTTGACTTTTTGTAGGTGTTTTTTATTGTTATTATTAAAATCCTAAAAGTCATACTTTAGTCAAACAGTTTTGACGATTTTGTTTGATTATATATTAACCTCCTTTGAACTACCCACTGGCAGCAGTTCTTTCTCGTGCGGAATAGTATTCCAAAGCACCAATATTAACGTTTGAAATTATTTTTACGTTGTTTTTATATAAAATACCACTATTGTAAAATGTTTGTAGCCCTGTTGTTGCAATCTCTCATGGGAACCCCAGTTGTCATTTTGTGGTGACATCTGTCAGCATTTTCCAATCATGGGCATATCTCAGCTGCCCTCCACTTTGTATTGGCCTATATATATCTTCCTTCCCGGAACTCCCTCCCTGACTAAGCAGATATTGTGTGTCACCCTCTGCTCCAAAGGGCAGGGCAGGGCAGGGATTCCCCACATGTCCTTCTAGATAATTTTCTTCTGCTCTAAACTTTCCTAGTTCATTCATTGCCCTTGTTTGGCTTTTGAGACAGTCTTGTCGCACCTTACTGCTTCCTCCTGCTTGTGTATCTGATGGATAAATAATTTGCGCTATTCCGGAGTTGATTTTGACCATCCTTTGTTTACTTGTGCCAAGTCCAAATCCTATTTGACAGCGCCAACCACTGCACCACCGTGCCACCCCTCTTGCAAGTACCTTAAAGATAGATTTTGAGGTTTGTCATTTTAAGCTGTTTCACCGGTTCTCAAAGGTGTCAGGGAGTGTGAATTGAAGCATTTTTGCTAGAAAATGACAACCGGAAACTGTAGCCCAACCCACCCTACCCCAAGGGATCTGAATACTGCCCTCATTACCTCATCATCTGTGGAATAGCATGTGTATAACAAATGAGTGCAATTATCGTTTTGAGAATTTGAAAAGGTTTGACTGATCAGGGGAAGTGCCCAATTTCTGCAATGTTTTTAGGAAGAGATTCTTCATATAGCCCTGTTATGCTGGCTAGTATCTGACTTGCACAGAAAGCTGTCTATCTGATGTGATGTGTCATTAATTAAGGGGCCCAGAGTATCTGTGTAGTCTACTCCCCCACTGTGAGATCACTCTCTCGCTGCAGGAGCTGTCTTGGTTACAGATGTCATTGCAGAGAAGCAAAACGTCACCATAGCCAGATAAAATGGCATTAGCATGCAATATTTCCAGCAAAAAAAACATCCAGGTCTTACAAGAAATTACTTGATTCGACTTCCCGGAGAGGTGGATCAAACAATTTAAAGTGGTGAAAACGACTTTCTAATTCTGCTTTTATTGTTTTCCAGTCTGGCGGAGGAATTGATGTCAGAGGCTCTAGTAGACGTAGCGGCCGAGTTCCAGGATGTCTGTGAGGAGTATGCAGAGGCTGTCTTCACTTCGGAGTTTCTGAAGCCAATCCACTCACCGCCTTCGTCTGTTCCACTGCTGGGCAGCCAATAGGATGTTTTCTAATAATTCTAAATGTTTTATGATAAAAAGTGTGCGTGGTTGAAGTGAGACTGTTTAAGAATATAGTTTTGATACCTTCTGTGTGACAACATGTTATAATTGAATTCAGATCTTGTCTGGTCTTGACTGTCAAATGTTTGACAGCCATATTTGACATTCAGTCCTCCTGGAGTTAAATCCCATAAGGAAAGTTAGTTTTGATAAACTTTCAAAGAATATTACAATATAACAAGGAATTACAGTACCCCCCCCCACACACACACACACTTAAAATATACAGTAAAAGCCTTAATAATAGATTGTACAAAGCCACGGTTTTATAGTGCCAAATCATGCTTACATTTGTTCTTATTGGTGCTTCCTTGTCATTTAAAATGTATTCCTTTACATGCTGATTTTTAGGGGGATTTCCATTAAACTCGGTAAGCGAATTTAAGTTGGTGGAATGCTAATGTGTATCAGTGGACAGTGGTGGTGTTGTTAGGGCTTTCAGAGATTTATTTAATGTAGTCCTTAATGGGCATATCTAGATGTTGACTTGGTGTTGGGGACCTGCCTCTTGCAGGGGGCTTATAGTGACAGAGTGAATTAGCTTATAGTCAATCAGCCTACTTTTCTCTTAGGCTTTTTTGTGTGTGGGTGTTGAAATATGTGTCAGCTTTCATAGGCTTGTGTTCATCACAAATCTTTTACTCAGGGCCCTGTATTGCAGATTGAATGGTAGATGCAGGCACAGTTACAAGTTATAAAATTATTATGATCATTTGAAAACTTGACTTTAAATATTAGCAATTGCCCCTCTGTGAAAGCCAGAATGCAAAATTGTATTTATTTTTAATTGGCATTGTGCAGAAGTGTCCATACCCAGTTCGTAATTATATCAACAACCCGTAATTCTCAGAATGTTGATGTTGCCTACCCTATATAAGCTGCGCTATAAAAACAAAACAAAGAGAAAATCTACATTTTAAGTTGTCCAATGTTGGATTGTATTTTGAAATATATCATGTGCTTTTATTTATTTTCTCAATAAATTGAACGTGAACTGTTTGTGTTATTTTGTAGTTATTGTAAAGGTTGTGCAGAATATCAACCACTGACACCTAGAATACCACCCTCTACAATGTTCTCTTATCGCTATGGAATTTGATTTTTTTTTCATATATAGGAAAAGTGCATCAATTGAATGTCATGGTTTCTTTTTGGCTTGCAATGCTACCTGTCTTGCAGTCTTTCTGGGCCTGCAGGCTGTTTCCTTTTAGTTTCTCCTGCTGGAATCTTAATTGAGTGGCATGGGCCTAATATACTTTGTCCTTATTTTTTTTTGGTTGGTACAAATGGCTTGCACCCCTTATAGGCTGTAATAACGTACCATGAATCGTGTGCATATTGGAGGGTGATGGGACAGCTTCAGGCCCTTGGCCCTATCCATATTCATTAAATGGCACCAGCCCAGGGTACAGGGATGCTGGGTCCTGGCCATCTTGGGAATGTGACAGGGTGTGTGGTTGTCATGACCATGGAAACAAACATTGCATCATAACTGTCCTGCTGTACCCTGTAGGCTACTTTGTGTAACTCTGCTCCCCACTAACTTTGCTCTTGTATGCCACAACCCAACACAGGGATCGAAAACATTTAATTTGTTTTGCATGAAACTGTTGAAAAAATGTTGACGTTGGCCCTCTAAGAACACTTAACAGCAAACGCTCAATACTTCTAAAAATAGGCTATCATACCAAGCTATAATGCAATTCTAAGGCAGCTTTGCAATATGACTGGATTAATAATTCATTGCTGATGTTGGTGAGGTGTCGTGTACACCTTTCGTTCGTTTCAGGTTCTGAAGTAGTTCCGACACTTCACGTCCTATATCAATGCAGTGAATTGGTATAAATCTCTAAAGTTTGACCTGTTAAAATTAGCACATTTGTAATTCACTGCGTTCCCATTTTCCGATATGTAATTTCAAATATGAACAACACAGCTTTACATAGCTTTACAAGTCTTAAATAAATGTTAGGTTGGGTGCAGAAAAAAATCTCCAGTCTGGCTCTCCGCCTGGCTTTCTTGACTACTACAAGATGGTAAGGAAAGTCCTTGCACCAGCAAAGTTAACTTCCTTGCTAGCAAACCTGTTCAACAAGTTTGCAAGCAAGGAAGTTTGGTTGTTTAAAAGTATTTGTTTGCAGATAAAACTGGCACTTCAACAGTCAAATTTCTCTGGTTTAACGTTAGCTTGGCAAATTACGTAGTTCCACTGGAAACGGTCGCTAAGGCCCGCCATTACAAAGGTTCTGCCATGGAAGAATGTTTCCATTGTCTAACTAGTGGAAAATGTCACAGGAAGTAGCCTGACCATTTGTGGTTCCTAAGCAACCCCAGACATTTCCTAAAGTTGTGTAACTGAACGAGATCAAATAAGTCAAGATTGGGTACTGCAATGTTTCCTCACAAGTTAAGTTTTCATCCCAAAGCTGGACCTCGCACGTCGTCCACGTCGCATGGCAGCATTGGTCCATGGTTTCGGGGCAAAGACAGTAACACGTCTTTGCACAGCATGCCAGGAAATCAAACATGCTAGCAAGTCTTTCACTAACACTGAAACGTGCAAGCCTTGCCTTATCATGTTGGAAAATATTTTTTCTAGGAGATGTATCGCTACTCCGAAGAAACAGCCCTCTCTCTTCCCCCCTCCCAAAGTATGCTGGGGACACCCAGACAATCACCATGGACTGACATGATAGAGGAAAGTTCCTCTGATCTCCCACTCCTTTTCGAGCTTCTTGCTCCTGTTGAAGTCAATGTGGACGAGAGTAGGAAAGACTACACAGAGTTTGAAGATGGAGCTTATTATTGCAGGAATCTATAATGGCGAGCTTGGGCTTGAATTGCCAGCCCTCCAGTCTGAACAGGTAACAACTACAAACAGGTAACTACTACTGATGGAAGGAGACTGGCTGCCCACCAGCCTCATCCCAGACAGCTCATGCCTCTGGTGCCGGACTGCCTAGCTGATGTCAAGCGCTGTTGGAAGAAGCCCCTCTCCCTCAACGGCCATATAAAGAGCCTCTCTGGTGTAAATGTTTTCGGGATGAAAGCTTGCGGTCTTATCCCCGCCATCTCAACCCCTCCCAGTGTGTAACAACCTCTGGCCCTTCCCTCTGTCAGTGAGGGCTCTGAATTGATCTACTCTCCTGGCGGCCAACCGTTCCCAGGTTTGGATTCAGGTTCTCCAGACCCAAACCTCTGGGAAGAGATTTGCCTTATCTCCGACCTCACCCTCAGGACAACATGCAGTAGTGTCCGGGGCTGTGGTCATGCAATTGCCCTGTCTGTGTTTGGAGAAAGGTCCCTCTGGTAAGGCCCGTCTAGCCTTGGTGACGTGGAGTAGAGTGGTCTTCTTGAAACTGAGATAAACCCCAAGCGGCTATTCGGTCTTCTGTTGCCTCCATGCAACACACATGTGACACTGTGTTATGACTTTACAAAGTTCCTGCCAAAGTGTTCATGGAGATGTGGCACTCGATCTCCCAGTCCTCCATAAACTTCCATCCTCAACCCCCAGTGAGCATGTGTCTGAGAGATGTGGAATTGCAGTCCCTTAGTTGCCATCAAGCACTATTCCCTCACCGGCCTCCAAGCCTTGTTGTTGTAAAAATAAATGTCCTGTTTGCGTCCAGGCATTTCTCATAGAAAGCAATAGAAAACAAGATAAGCCATTCTTGATAATGCCACAAGAATGCACCCCCCCCACTAAACGTCCCAATTTCAATTGAGTTTTAATGTCGGCAGCGACTGGGGACTCTGCTCTAGTTTTAGAGAAAAATAGTCTTTCTACTGAGCAAAGAAGAAATTTGGATTGTACAAGCAGAGGAAGCCTGTCAGGTTTTTACTCCTGGTATTTTCTCATTCCCAAGAGAGGGGCTTACGCCGTATTCTAGATCTACGTACTAAACGGCCACCTGAGGAAGTACACATTTCGGATCCTGACTCATTCAGTGATGTCTGTCGATTTGGCAAGGCAATTCGTTCACATCAATCAACCTTCAGGACGCATACTTTCACATTCACCTATTTCCTGATCACAGGAAATTTCCAAGGTTCGCTTCTCAGGGGAAGTCCTATGGGTATCTGACTATCACATTTGGCCTTTTAGCCCTGAAGGCTTTCAGCAAGTGTAGCAGTCACTCTGACCCATCGTGCAAAATGGGCATCAGACTTTTTGGCTTCATAGACGACTGCCTGCTATATGCTCCAAGTCACAGGAACAAGCAGCACGAGACACCACAACAATGGTAGATTACCTGACGAATATTGATGTCAGACTCAATTTTAACAACAGAATAGAATATCTATATTCTCTCTCTTACATACTGAGCCATCCTATCAGATAGGTGAGTTTCCTTGTTCATTCCTCGTGCATGCAATTTGCTTAACCCGGCTTCAAAACTACAAAGTTAGATAAAATGTAGTTAATTTAGCTAGCTTCAGAGGGGTAAACTATCCCAGTGACCAATGTGGCCCTAACCCTAACCCTAACCCTGCAGTCAGAAAATACTATCACATCTGGTCAAATAGGCCTATCAGTGGAGTCAACAAGCTTAGCCAAATTGAGGATTTAACAATCAAATGGATAAGCCTTCCCTGAATTTGTAGTCTAATAGATAATGTGGGATTTTGGTCGCTTAAAAAATGTGGCACTGATCAGCCGAACGCACACCGGGCCGTGTTAGGTATTGCTGAAGAAGAAGAAGCAACGCTTACGAATTGTCACGGGGAACAACAGTAGAAAATTCAGTGCGTAAATTTATTCAGATCAAGCGTGTCCTTCGATCACCATACATAGATTTGTCAGTGAGCAAGCAAAGCTTTTGATTTGTAAACGTGAACATTGGTTGTGAATATAGATTTTATGCACTCATTCAAATGATGATTTACGAAACACAAGTTGATACCTACAAACACAAATTGAGAGGTGTTTGTGTGTGGATGGCAAAAACATATTCGTGGATTATTTTTACGAACACGAATTGAGAGTTGTATGTTTGTGGAATATATTTACGAACACAAATTGAGATGGGTGTGTTTGTTTGATTTTGATAGAAATATACCTCCATAGATGGCCGTTCATTTGAGCATAGCGGGGCGTTGTCCGCAGAGTCATGTACACTTTGCACCTTCATGACATTTCATAAAATTCTGAGGCGTGGCGGCATTAATTTTGTGCCGGCGGGTCGCACCGCTGCAGAATGTACATAGCAGAAACGCAGTGGTTGTGAAGAGATGTGACATGGAAGGAAAAAAATGAATGAGTTATATTATAAATCTTCACAAGAGGTTATTTCCTCTCCTACCTGAAGTCAAATTCCTGAATTCACAAATGCAATCTTATTTAGCTGTCCTCCAAATCTGCTTTGATTGAAACATTCCATAAGCAGATCTGCTGTGGAATTTCTTTCAAACCATGCATCTGAAATAAAATAAAGGTATATTGAATGTAATCAAAGGAGGAAGATAATTTATGAGAATATTTCACATATAGCTAGTCTTAATTTTCAATGGCCATAACAATAATGCCAGTTTCGATACACTTTTCATAGCCCATAGTATAATTAGAAGTTTGCCAAGTGGTATTCGATGTTCTAATCTCATGCTTTGTCTCATTGACGTTGATCATCCAGTTTTTCTCAAATTTTTTTTTATCCAAGTTAGAATACAAGGCCCCTTGTTTTACATTTATTTAACAAATAATTGTAACAATTGAATGCTCGAAACACTCTCCATTTTATGACTGTAGGTCAAGTAATTTGTCCCAGGATATTATAAAATATTTTACCAAATGATGTCCTGTAAGAAATTATATCTTGTAACAACCCTGGAAGTGATAAGTGGCAGAAAGCAGTGCTAAAATACTCCCGATAAAGCTATGAAATCAAACGCAAGCAACGTCGCTTTGGGCTGTTGTGGTTTTATAGCTTTTAGATGCGCTATCACATGTTGTCTCTGTGTCAAGATAGCACATACAACAGTAATTAGCCCAAGTCTCACTATCTCGGTCGGTCTCTCCCATACTTCTGTTATCTTATAAACGGTGCATTTTGAACGCTTAACTTCAAAGGATTTATTATTTTTCTCCACATTTTGAACAGTTAACTTCAAAGGATTTTTTATGTTTCTTCACATTTCGAACAGTTAACTTCAAAGGATTTATTATTTTTCTTCAAACTAGTATATTCCTCCTGCCACTAACTGTTTGAGCAGGTTAAACGTCAAGGTCTTGAATTGTGATGAATTGCCATGACAGCATGTCACTTTTACTCACTCTTGATGTTGTTAGAACTCTTTCAGATGGAAGATTATATATTTTAGTTTGTTTCAGCCAGTTAAAAGGGAGACAAGTGTAAAAAAAGAAAAAAAAAGAAAAAAAATGCATGCTGAGCATGATAGATAAGCAATGTTAGCACCATCTAGGCCCAAGTATTATTATTAGTAGTAAGGAAAGTATGAGAAGGAACAGTCATTAAAGGCTGGAGAATGGCCAGCTCCGGAAAATAGTTCATGAGTTAATTGACTATTATCTCTCTTCTCTTTCAAACTCTCCTTCTTCACACACACATAAAGACACACAATCCACATTTGTGGTACACTTGCACACATTGTCTTTATCCCTCATTAGTGTACCCGATAAAGTCTAATTAAATTGATATTTAGTCAATAAAAAAATATGCTTGGGTTTTTACTTGATTTGGTGTTTAACCTAGGCCTACATTAAATCCTCATTGATGAAGCATAATAGCAATTCAATATAGTGTTAGAACTGAAAAGGTGTGAAGGAAATGTTTCTACCTGGAGCCTTCCTAAAGAGGTTTTTACTTGTTTTTTAAATTGAACAGTCATCCAAATAATTTGAAGGGCCATCCTTCACAATAAGAGAGTTTTCCACAGTGTATAGCCTAAAGCTACAGAAGATTTGTTCACTTTTATTATAAGAGTTGAATGCCCTTGCCTGACCCATAAAAGGCCATCTCACTATGCCTAAGGACGTGGAACTTCTCCCCAGTATACATTGTAGTGTTTGTTTCAGACTGTTCGGCCAGAGAAACACACATCTTTTTTATATTTGTCTGCCATTGAGTCCTCTTAACTAATGACATGACCTCTCATTACTGCTCTGCCTGATGCTCTTTTCCCTCTCTGACCTGCAGTCTCCACCCGCAAACACAGCCTACTGGCAGATTCAGAAAATTGCACAATAATCGGTTGACAGCTCTGATGAGGAGTTCTTTGATGCAAGAGGTTAGTATCGTATTGTTTTGCCTGTTACCTCAATTCATCGCTATTGTTTACCCTATGGGTCCCTCATTGTCTCCTTATCTGTCTTTTGTGACCACTCTGAGAAGTGTCATATCCCATCGGAGGTGTTCTTGAAGCCTGCCACACACGACGGTTGGTCTCATAACTTCTGAATATGTGAATAGGAAATAGGGTATTCATTAAGATAAAAGACACTGTGATATTATCTATCAGTTTTAATTATGGTCATGGGGGCTATTAAGCAATTTCAGTGATTGCTGTTTAGAAGGAGTTGAAAGAAATCAGTCTCCAGGTGGGGAGGCGGATTGCTACTGTCAGACCCTCCAGCAGCCATATAGACTGGAATAAAGGAATGTTGAATGGCAAGCCTTTCTAATGACTGCTAGGTGGGCCGAGGAGAAGCTAGAGGGTAGAGCTGTGTGTGTTGTTACTAACAGAGGACATACTCATGGTAGGGCTGCAGAGAACAGCAAGTGGAACAGACAGCTGATTCTTCTGTGAGGGGGTGATGGGCTTGTAGATTTGTTTGGATGCCCCTCCTCCTTCAAGTATTGTTGAATATGCAAAGAAAATAATTATTGACCTGACCACAAACATATTTTATGTGGAAAGAACAACATATTTTATGGCCACAGTTACTTAACTGTCCTCAAGATGTTCTTTCTCCTGAAATAGGATGAAACCAATTACAGAGTAGCTCATGAATTTGAATCCATCAACATGATTAGACTCTCCCAAAACGCCGGCACATGAAATAAGAAAATCTCCCATCATGAAATTGAATTGAAAATATCACAAATCAGTCGAGATATATTTAGCTTATTCTGTTGAAACATTTGAGGGTTTCTCTCATGTCCCAGTTGAAACGGGGAACTTATGAATCTTGTCAGATGTTTTTGCATTCTGGGAATATGATTAATAGCTTGCTTATTTTGCCAGGGTCTCATATCTCTAGCCCTCACACAAATCTCTCCCACTCTCTCTCTTGTTTCTTCTCTGGAGTTCTTGGGAGCTTGGAAATATTATTTGTATTTCTGAGCACATTCTCACACCATCATCCATGAAAAAATGTCTTCTTATCACAGCTGTGTCACAAACCAGACCTAATCTGAAAAGAAATCACCTTCCCAGTCTGACTAGTGTTAATGCAGCCACCTGCAAGCCACAACCCAGTCATAGGGGGGAGTAGCAGACTGTGGTTAAACACACCTCATCTCCCTCACAATCTCTCCTGCACACTATCTCTCACTTAGTCATGAAATACTCATTATTGATGAAAGAGAGAGATGCACGTCCGTTACTGGGGATGGGAAGAGGAAAAACAATTCATGTACTACCATTTTGCAAAATGTCAGTAAGGAAATGAACCAATGTGCATTCTAATTCATGTTTGTATTCAGTATATTTTCACCAGCAACATTGTGATTATTGCCTCCACGGGAAGTGTAATGGGTTTTGGACGAAGACCCCCAAACAAACAGACAAGCTCAAACTGTATGATCCCACCGGAACGGAAGTGAGTTGGGTGTTTTTCTTTTTGGGGATTGGACTGGAGAGACGATGGAGTGTAATCAGTCACCTGCTTGTGGCTACATCAATCTTTTTATGAAACAGATTCCTCATTCATATGCATGAAAGATGCTGCACACCCATACAAAATAAAACATTTGATTAAAGTCCAGATGTTATATCAAATGAATTTGAGAAAGTGCCAGCCACTTCTTGTCGTCTGCTTTCATGTCTGCCGGTTTTTATCGTCGTGTGACTGGCTTGTGCTTGTGAGGCTCTCAGAGCCTTGCAAATGACGACTCATCTTTCTGTCCTTGATTGCGGCACAATATGGGAATAGCTTTGTGACCACCCTCTTTGCAAAAGGATTAATGCATGGTATGCATAATAAAAACTAAAATAACCCCTAAAACCCACATAAATGCATTTAGGCCCATATCAAGTCAAAAAATAAAACCTTGTAAGAAGGAACAATTGGGGGAAAATGCTTACGTAATTAGTTAAAGGTAAAAAATAAAAAAGGCCGTCTGCTTTTGGAGTTAGGATGCAAGTCGGGTAGAGTGAGAGAGGGAAAACTGAGAGGGAGTTTAACTCCATTATACCACTCAATCCACCACCTCTAGCCTGCCAGAATTTGCTTCAATGAAGTCGGAAACAAATGCTATAAGCCCCTGGACCTATAATATCATGATGATGCATGAAGCTTGTGGCCCTATAAGAATTGCTTTGCTAAGGAGACGACCATAGAGCTTTTGTTGCTTGTATTCTGGTGCTGCTTTCTGTATTTGTCTAGTGCTTAGAGATTGTTTATTCTGCTTTGATGCTTTGATGCTTATTCTGCTTCCCCTCTGAATGCCGAGAAAGCCAGCGTCTCCAAGCCTCTTTTGGAGATATTAATGGCAGCCCCCTAGCAAGTTAAGCATGCTCTTCTGGAACAACAACGCTATCCTAGATTCAAGTGCCCTGTTGGATAAGGATATTACAATGCAGTGTTTTTTGCTGTTTAAAAACAGGACAGAACGAATAATGAACAAGGCATCTTGGCCCATGCAGCATGGATCTCAATTACATTATTAGTTTATTTTATCCAGAGCCTCTTAAAAATAGTGAATTTAACTGAAGTAGGTGATGAATACCACAAAGAAGTGTGTTGTATCACAATGGCCTAGCTAATAAAAATACAATAAGCTGAATAAGCAATACTAAAAGGATTTGGTTTATTCCATGCAACATTGTGAGGTTTCTCACAACTTTCAATTGATGGAATCCCGATTGAGCCCTTTTAGACCTTGCTATTTACAGTTTAGACGATCACTGATATTGTTCAGGAGAATGAAAATATCAGTGAATGACCTGTTGTTGCTGAGTACAGTAGGTTGTAATGGAGCTGAAGATTAGAAGCGATCTGAAGCAGAGATTTTGTGTCAGCAACAGTCACACAAGAAATTCACACCTACACATACACAAATACAAAGGCGCATGCTATCAACCAGTTAAGAGTACTGTCGGTTTTGTCATGACAGAAATAGAGGCAGACACTAGGGACTGTAGCCATTTGAACTTTACAATACTACTTCACCAGGAGCCTGCTTTACAAGATTCTTTTTGTAAATTTTTTGTGACTAATTATTTTGTGTATGAAATAGGTTTAAGGGATCTGTAAAATGTTTTCTGTTTTCATTTTTCTTGAATATACTTTTTGAATGTGTAATATGTTACAACCTTTTATATATTAGACCTATTTATGCATTTGAAATGTATCCTCTTTATCTTTTAACAAAACATACAATGTTCAATAACACTAATTCTGTAATTTTGTATATATATTAGCTAAGGGGACTGTTTTAAGATTTCCCAGAAATGCATGTCTCTGAACTTATACCACGGTAAAAGACCAGATTTGCAGGGGAATTTTAAATGTCACTGGGGTTTTGCTTGTTGGGTAAGTTATCGTAACTTACCAATGTCATAGCATGACTTTCTGTGGCAAATTTAACATGTACCATTTAGAGTAGGAACGCCCAATGGACATAGCCTATCCCTTAATGAAATTACAATATCACAATTTCCCACTTAAATAAATATCAGTGATCTAGTGCTCTAATCAAACTCTCATTTGCAAAGAAGACACCATGAATCCACACTTCTACTACATCATTAGCAAGGATGATGAACATATTTTTCTTATGTATTTTCTTTCTGAAAATAAATAAATAAATAAAAATATTAAAAATGTTTCCGCAAAGGGTTTTACAGTACATAGAGCTCCAATGTTAGTCAAGACATTTTGCAGGGGATTTCCTGAACAAATAATATTCCAAGCAATTTTATGGTTTACGACAGTGTATGGGTAAGAATAACAGTCAAAAGATATGTATCAACCTTTGTTTATAACACACTTTTGTCTTAAACTTTCAATACGTGAAAATCCTGCATTTATATTTGAATGTGTTCATATGCCTGCACCTGAGGATTCTGTGCAGTTTCTATCTCAACATGAAAAACCATAAGGCTCCTCTTCTATCACAGCCTCTGACAGACCTTTTATCCAATTCCCATCAATAAGGCAAGCTCTCCAAGGAGGCTTCTCAATTGAAAGAGATACTGTATGAAGGGACGCCAAACAGTCTCTTGACCTGAAGACTGCGGGGGCAGCATACTATTTCTGCCCTTTGGCTCCCTGCTATGAGGGACAATACTTTGCTCCTTCAAGAATAATTTCTTGAGTGACAATACAGGACTGTATGTCAATCTCAATGTATTTAAGTGCACCCCCTTGTTTTAGGCAGGGTGTTCCTACTCCTTAAACCTCAACAAAACATGTGTTATAAAGATAACTTCATGATATTATTTCATGATTTATGATGTTATTGGTTGATGCAGTGCGTCAAACTGGAAAAGGTGTTCAAATAGCTTGCTTGTCCCACAGTATGGTTCAGTATTTGGTAGAATAATATTTTATGGTCGTATCTCCTCTGCTGTTGGAATACCTTCCGAAACATATTTGCATAGATACTTTGCATTTGCATGGCTGCTCCTGCCTACAGGTCTTCTCGTTTATTTAATCTTTTTAATAGATCTGAAAGTATCAACCAACT
This sequence comes from Galaxias brevipinnis, assembly GCA_036023535.2. Lineage (NCBI taxonomy): Eukaryota > Metazoa > Chordata > Actinopteri > Galaxiiformes > Galaxiidae > Galaxias > Galaxias brevipinnis. Next base: position 20,630 of record JAVQIZ010089390.1, read on the forward strand.
GGCTGTTTGTTTGGTTTACAGCACCATGGAGATGGATTGTAATACTTTAATCGAGAGAGACAGTCTTTGTTTTTACCCTTTACACACCACATAACCCCTACTCCTAAAGCCCTTCACAGAACACATCACACATGAATATTAATCCGTAAGTGTTTGTCCCTTAGAGTAAAATGAGATGCTTTTTATGCCATGAATTTGAGGCTGTTCTACTCAGTCATAAACCAGCTCAACCGTCAGATTGACGTGCACAGTTGACAAATCTGCCACTTGTAAAACCCAAGGGATTACCTGATGACATGAGTATGAATAATGAGGATAATTTGATTGAGTCTGACTAACCATAAAAAATACATGTATTTAAGCTACTGCTATATTTAAACTCTGTTATAAATTCAACACATCATGCATTATTGATCCATCTGTAAGCTTTCAACTGCTGGAATTGAAATTGATGTGAGGGAAGACTTGTCACTTGAGTACATATTGATGTGAATGATCAGCTTTCACCAGTTAGTACCAGCCACCATGGCCATTGGACTCATCGTTTTTTCATTAAAGTTTAATAGATACCTTATAATTTTTTGAACAAAGAAAAAACATAACACACACAACATCTCTTATTAACAGTATAAAGCACATTGTAGTCTAGCCATTTAAATTTAAAAAAGAAGATTTAAAGCTTTTCACAAAATGTATAAATATTTGTTTTGTCATCAAAATTTGCATTATTCACTCATGGACTCATTCATTGGTCATGCCATACATTTGGGGATAAATGAATTGATTTGTATATTGATTATTAATCGTCAATTGTCAGAAAGTTTAGAAAATTATTATCAACCCTAACTCTCTACGCTGTTGAAGGACATGCCTCATCTCCCTTGAGTCCCTTCTGTTGCTTCTTCTCTCTCTCTCTCTATTTTCATCTGGGTTGTGTAGAAGCTCCCTCCTTAATGTTCTGTCCTCCAAAATCAGAACATGCATTTTATTTCAGTGGCATCCCCTCAAATCCTTGTGGTGTTTGGCCTCGCTTGATGTTTTCGTGTATACAATGCTATCCGGTTCTGGTTATGGAGCTCAGTCTATCCCCCTGAAGCCATATGCTTTCTACTTTTTTTTGTGACACTTTTTGTACTTTCAACACATATCTCGTAGGGTTGTTCTGGCTGTAAGCTGCTTTGGTCTCTGATCAGCTCTCTCTCATGGCACGAGTCAGGGTTGTCTGTCTGTGGCGTAAACAGGAGCCGATTTTATCGGCCGATATGGGCCTATCACAGATAAATCCGTATGGACGTATATTTAGTCAGATATTTTTTACTTTTTATTAATGCTTTATTTAACCAGGCGAGTCCTATTGAGCTAGATATCTTTTTTACAAGGGAGCTCTGGTCAAGAGGAAAACATCAGCATAGAAAATCAGGACAGATGTAAGAATCAGAACTATAAACAGTTTTATTGCCAAGTATATTAACACATAGAAGGAATTTGACTGGTGTTCTGGTGCATGACAATGAACATATCAGAGAATAAAACAAGTACTATAAGACAATAATGCTAGCAGCATAAACATTAAAACAATATGTGATTACATATCTATGTCACAGGGTTTTGATAAACACATTTGAGGGATCATTGTAAAAAAAAGTATTTATGTATATATTATATGTATATACTGTGTGTATATGAAACTGGGAACTGCAAATAGATTAAATATAGTGGTCAAATGTTCTAGTCTTACCCTGTCGGCCCTGTGTGTTTTGTAAATCTCATCAGATGTGCTGGAGGGGAAGAATGCCCTCCTGCTAGCTATGAGTCAGTGGAACTCCAACGACCTGGTGGAACAGATCGAAACTCTAGGAAACATGGACCAGTCGCAAGGTGGTATGTAGTAAGGTAAGGTAAGGTAGTATGGCACACTACATTTATGTTCGAACACATAATGTTTGTAAATGGAGGTTTTCATGTTCAATAGAGCTGTGCATTGGCAAGAATCTGGTGATACGATACTTATCACGATACAGGGGTTACGATTCAGTATATTGTGATACTGCAAGCAAGGCGATATATTGCAATATTTTTTCGTAATCTAATCTTTGGAAAACTGTTATAGTATGTAGTAAAAAAAGTTTACTTTCTTCACATGCATGTCAGCAGAACAGTCGGATCTGCATATGTATTTATCAAAGTCCCTGTAATGTCTAACACCAAATCACAATTTTTTGTGCAATCTGAGGAAAGAATTATCATCCAAAAAATATGTTTTAATCAATACAGTATTGCTAAGCATAATATTGCGATACTCAAGTGAATCGATATTTTTCTTACTTAATAAAATATTCACCAAAAAGATTCTGCCTATAATTTAACATTTGGAAATAAACTAACTTAGTCACGGAATTATGAAACCTCTCATGTTTATAAGTGAAAAACTTTGAAAATATTATTCCTTTAAGCGAATATCTTTTTCCAAAATGGAACCATTCATTTTTATATTTCATACCAGTCTTATTTCAAGCAAGGCAAATGTTTGATTTTTGAACATATTTACAAGGAAGGAAGACTTCAGCTGAGTGGTCAGCTTACTTTATCGATTCCTTTGTAACTAGGCTAAGGCTTAGTTCTTTGTGCTTTTCTTCTCTGCTCAGTAGATGCTGGGGAAGCAAGGCTGTGAGTCACTCAAATGAATTTGGTTGTTATTTTCCTATTTGTTCAATAAATTATGTCAGCTCTTATTTTGAAAATGTTGTTATGTTAATGTTGTTATTGAAAGGATTTTCCAAATTAACGTTTTATTCTCGGTGGGAGATTTAATCTGTTAGATACTAAGCTTCGTTTGAAGCAGGTTTATTCTATAGCTATAATGACTGCACCTCTGGGGAGACATTGCTCTGCATATTATATATACTTTCTGTTGCAGCAACTAGCCCTGAAGGCTCAGTGTTGCTGTTGAGAAGTATAACTCAATAGCAGATTGGTTATTCCTGTTTGCTTGTTGTTATAGGCAGGCCAGTGGTCTTAATAGAATATTGGAGGTTTTCCAAGCAAAGCGATTGCACATTCCTTAATTGCACCATTAGCCACTTCAGCAGTGTGACTCAGCAAAATGACAAATAACTCCACAAGCCAAAGTATAAACAAAATATATCTCGACCGTGCAAATCTTCAGATTAAAGGGTCTGCATTGATATTACTGTGATGTTTTCAATTGTGGAATTTAAATTCTCTCAGAGCAATTCCACCCACTCAGACATCCAGCGAATTACTAACCAGGAAATAGAACAAGGTTTGACTGTTGTCAAAACAGATTTATGTTATTTATGCTAGGCTTACAGTAGACAAACATCTAAAGGTGGAGTAAAATGGTTTATGCGTGTTCTCAGCTTAGCTTTTGTTTTCTCAAAATTCTAGTACTGCTCTGAATTAAACGTATGTTCTTGTTCACCATACAGGAGTTTGATACATTTTCTGCACATAGGAGTGTCACACACACAGCAAAGCTGATTCAGTCATCTGTGAGGTTTCTGATGCTGACGGTCAAAGTTTCTAATTGCTGTGGTTGATGTAGGAAATTCAGTCCATTCATGCAACGATGTGATTGAGTCTGCTCCAAAAGTGATTGAAGAAAATGTCTGCTAGGTCAATGAAAGTGTCATATAAGTGAAACGTGTTTCATAAGTAATGGCATTAACATGCATCTGATAGCCATAACGTTTTCTCAGTAGTCGTACTCTAGGCAGTTTGAACAGACTTGCATTGTTGCTTTAACTAATTATATAAATATATTATCATTACTGGATTGGATTTAAAACATCGCAGTTATGCTGGGGCGATGAGCGGCTGGAAAGAAGAAGGCCAAGTCTCTGAACTCCAAACGTTGGAACTGCAAGTACTAACTTTTTTTAATGAACGGGACATTCTGCTAGACAGCAGTAATATTGCTGCTTGTCATATTCTACCAAGAAAGGATAAAACACAGAAACCCACAGTCATTATTAAGTTTGTAAACAGGA
>JAVQIZ010089427.1:0-16898 GCA_036023535.2 Galaxias brevipinnis
CCTGATCCACATTTCCCCGGCGGAGACTCCCTTGACACACACACACACACACACACACACACACACACACACACACACACACACACACACACACACACACACACACACCTAGAATCCTCCGATCGTTGAGGTCAAACCTACTATTTTGTCGTAGAAGTCTTTGGGTAGCTTGGAGAGGATTTCCACGGCCTCCAGCAGCTCGTAGGCGTCCACCTGGACCGGCCCTTCGTCATCGTCGTCTCCTGACAGAGAGAGAGGAGGGACAGGGAGGAGGGATGATGAGCAGCGTCTCACATAGACACCTGGCCATCACTTCCACACATACATACTGAGAAAACACTGTGTCGATAGGGATGATCGGGGACCATATACGATCCCCAACAGGGTATGGCTGTGGAGAACAACAATTTCCTCATATACTGCTTTCCAAGACAGACCTTTGACCCCTTATTCGGTCCTCCAAACCTCTCCCCTTAGGAGGAGTGGCCACAGGTATAAACCAGCTCCATGTTCAGGAGAAGTCACGCTCCAACACTACAGAGAGCCTCCTTACCGTCTGGCTCGTCTCCACACGCTTGCTGCTGGTCAAACTTGGCCTTCATGTCCTGCTGGGAACGCAGGAAGCGGCTCTGTTTGGGGGCCGAGGTGGGCAGCTTCACCCACTCCTCCTCCAGCTCCTTCAACTGCGGGGGGGGACGAGGGTCAAATGGATTTTTAGATTTGGGAGGGAGCATTAGTATCCAAGCAAAAATGATTCTATTGAGGCCAGCAAAACTCTCCCAGGTGTGAAAATATGCACAGTCAATCTGGAGTCGACTGGGACGTACTTAGCATAAATAGATATCCATATAAGAATTATCACCCAACAGCAAGTTAGTAGGGGCCTGCTTTCTAAGTTAGGAACAACACAACTGCAGCAGAGCCTTATCGATTAACGGCAGTCCAACCCACTTCTCAGCTGCGCCGTTCGCTAGCTCACCTGGACAGAGTTGATGTTCTGCAGCGGAGGCCGCAGGGCGTCTCTGATCCACTTGTAGATCTCGATGGCCAGCAGCTTGGCCTCGTCCCTCACGGCCTTCTCTCGGGACTCAAACTGCTTGGGCAACACTTTCACCACTGGCTTCAGGGTGATGATCTTGGAGCCAAACTCACTAGAAAAGGAGCAATCAAAAAGATGTGTGCACGGTTATGAACAACATGCCTGTGTGATCCAGTGGTGAAATGGTTATGGGTTAGAGCGCATTAGAAAAGATGGGCTGTAGCTTCTTAAGGACTATGACGATCACAGGGACGCATACTGGCTTATGGTGTGCACTGGAACATGGCGGAAGTGACAGCGATGCCATCGTCAGGGACAACACAATCCACACAAGATGGGCTTCAAGCACTACCAGAGCGGCAAACTAAGGGAGTTCCTTTTCACACTTGCGTTGCGACGCTCACCTCAGGGCCTTCCTCAGGGTCTCCAGACAGGCCACCACGATCTTGGGGTTCTTGTTGTCCAGTCCCTTGAGAAGCTCCTCTTGCACCACCTCGGCCTTCTCGATCTCTATGTACATGAGGCAGATGTCCATGCCCAGCTCCTTGGCCCGGGCCTTGGGCTGGTTGAACACTTTGGTCACCACGCCAGACACCACCTCCCCTGTGGTCCTGTGACAGAGGCAAACACCAACATAGCAGGGGGTTAGAGGCATGGATACAGCACTGCACACTAACATTTTCCACTGGTTCAGCTAGAGGCCCTGCCTGGTAACTCAGTGGCACCTATTTGTCCAGCATTGTGACTGTCTTTACTAAAATAGCAATTATACACCAAAGATAAGCCTGTGTGACTTGGTCGGCTACAGACAAAACAAACGGGTAAGAAGGAAAAAAGTTCATATCCATTTCTAGAAAATGCCACAACACATTTTCTTGGTTAACGGAGTCTATTTGACTACAGATTAAAAAATTGCTATTCAGTCAGTTAACATGTTGAGCACGGGGTACAGCAGGGCTGGCAACCTCTCTGAAAACCTCTGTGTGAGAGTCAAGCAGAGTCGCTCAGCAAATCATTTTTGGAGCTCAGTCACAGCGACAGACATTTATGCGTCTTTGTACTTGAGGAAACATTACTTTACAGCCATTTCTCCAGTTTCATACGTTCTTATCGTTACACCAACCATATAAGAATTTACATAGGAATACAAGTTTCTCAAATCTATTGGACCACTGTTTCTGCTCCGACTGGCTTGCCGCTTTAAAGAAGTACAAAAAAAAAATAGAGCACTGTCCATTTTAGAGTTTATTTTCCTCAATGGTCAGCAAAAGCGGTTTACACCTCCCAAAAGCAAATGTGTGAATGAGTGAGAAATATGAGGTGTGGCGTGAGAGTGTGTGAAGACGGTCATCTGCGTGAGTCTCACACTCAATACGCGAGAGTTGGCAGCACTGGGTACAGGCTGGATAGCCCAGACAAAAACTGCTAAAAACCCTAACTGCAATGAAATGGACAGAAGAGTCTATCAGTTGAATACTAGCCACACTGCTCGTTCAATATAACACAAAAAATAAAAGTAAAATAGACCACCCAGCGTGACGATAACGAGCCTATCCATAATCAAAGGCTAAGTCATCTTATCTGACACATATAGGCCTAAACTAGATATTTGGTATTTTGTCTTTATACCTTTAGAAACCTGTTGATTCAATAATAGGAGCACAGACACCATAAAAAGCCATCTTGTTAACTGAGTATTTACTTGATTAGTAAAATTCCATGTTAGATCTATCCTACATGGTTGTGAGGTAATTTTAAGACTCAACAATATACCTAAAAATCTTTATGGAAACAAATAGATTGTCTCTATCTGGCGGTCCTAATGGGTTTTCAAGTAATTCAATTTTCTTCCTAACAGGCTCGATCTTGCACTGCAAGTGGTAAAACGTTTGTAGAAAAAAAAAGCAGGCTGGCTCTTGCTTTTGTGCTCTTCTCTACTATAGAACTGATAGGTTTGCTCATTTGGAAAATCCCCACTGTCATCAGAAAATCACTACACTAAAAGCATGTAAACTAACTTTTAAGAAGACCCTAGACAACTGTAAGCAATACAACCACTGATGCCCCAGGCCCGCTCAGTTGCTGTGTAACCGATGCCCACCATGGCTGGACACAATAGACAGCCATGATGCCTCTCTCCCCATAAATAACCATCAGCCAGGCATCACATTACCAGAGAAACAGCCTTTCCACACAGTGGAGTGCTCCAGCCAACGGCCGCACATGACAACCACCACAATGCTGCACCCAGAGAGCTCAACAAAAAGAACAATCACCACAGAGAAAGTAGCACTCGCAGAATCAAGACGGAGAGAGCCTTTACTGGAAGAGATGTGAATAACAAGGTAACGTCAACACCCAAGAGACATGCATCATTTATGGAGCTGTGCTGGGCTCTCCCGTACACAGTCTGGGTGAACAGTCAATGTGAGGTAGGCTATATAGGCAGATTTTTTTTTTTGAGTCGGTAAACTAATATATATTGCACTATAAGCTTTCAGACAGTAGACCTGTGTGCGAGCAAGCTCTACGTGTAGAAAGCCTGAACTGATCTTAGGAGTGCAGAACACTTGCCTCCGATCAGTGAAAATGAAAAAGTGAAAATTAGGTTAGGCCTTTCCAAATTGGATCACGTTATGATGCACTAGGAATAGCTCATATCCAAAAGCTTCCAACACAATTCAGACACAATCAAGTACACATCCGATTTTGGATTTCCTTTCACCCCTGCGCTTTCGGGCAGACCGATCCGTTTTGGAGGCCGATCGCCAGGGCTACTTACTTGCCAGCCACGTGGGCGTTCTCCACGTAAGCCGCGGCCGCTTCCAGGCCTTTGAGCTGGGCCACTGCGTTGGACTCGGTCACAAAGCGCTTCACAAGGCCAAGGTACTTCCCCCACTCCGGGCTCTTCTCATCCTCGATCTTCTGGAATAGCTTTAGGGCCTCCTCGTAGCCGTTTAGCCGGGCTTTCCATACCTAGGGGTTAGACGAATGACAGACAAAACGGAGAAAAAAGGGGGAGCCAGGAAGGAAGAAAGAAAGTAACAAATTAAAAGAATGGGGTTATCAAGAGATCAAGATTCCTGTGGCCAATCCCTTAAACCTGGGCATTTTGATTTGGAGCACAAGGGTTGATGAGTGTCCCTAACGTGGATAATAAGAACAAGGCCATGGCCTAGATGTGCGCGACTGAGAGCTTCTTGTTTAGAACAAACAGGCCCACAGATCTTACATCGGGGAGGTTGTTCGGTGAAGCAAATTACTACGTTGCATCCCCAGGATCTGCTTAGACACAGACAAGTTGTAAGCTAAAGCCTAAGAGCTTGGCGACATTGTTAGGCAACGATTAGTCTTCCAGTAAGTCATCAAAATAACCCCTTAATGCTTTAAGACCTTAAGTCTGGCCCTGTAGTGTAACACATCTAACAATCAATACATGTAGTTTTAAGTCAAAGTCCAATCAAACAGTCACCTTGTGCTCACACTTCTGGTCGATGGGCAGCTTCATCCACTCGCTGTCGTCCCCCATGATGGCGTCTTAGGGAGTGGGTCTCCCCTTCAATTATCAGCTGGAATAAAACATCAAAGTAATACAGGAGGAACCCTAGTCAGACACACATCTTCATTGAGTCATTTGACTTGGGTGTGCTTGAAACTACACTGCAGTCGACCAAAATCTGATTTGCATAGCCACACAGTATTTTCTTATCCTTCCAAGAGAAAACACGGTAAGCAGTGTGATGGATATACATTAGCATAAGCACTCTACTCTAAGATATTTTTTAAAAAGACACCGGCAACACTGGTCATAAGAGGCGATACAAAAGGAGATTGTCTTAAGGAACAATAGTGCATCTATGCAAACAGGTTAGTCTGTTAACTAAATTAAGTTAACCGTTTAGGCCTGGCAGTGACCTCCTAGATTAGAGGCTACCTACTATAGTATAACCTGACACTTGTATCCTTTTGCCATTTTAGAAACATAGCATTAGTCACACCGTCATTGACAACCTGTAAACGTCTGCAAAACTGTACGCATATAAAAACACTTAGGCTGGACCTGATCTCTTACGACCAGCTATATTTAAAATGGTTAACACTTAATTGATGTCTAATGTATTTTGTGAAAGGGGTGGTTTCAAGTTTCATATTGATCCGTGACAGGGCATTACCTGGATAATGTATGTCACACTAAGACCACACGAAAAATAACGATGAATCAAGCTAAGGACACGCCACACGGGCAGTAGAGTGGATGCGATGGTCCAGTGGCTTAAAACATTAGCTCATGTGCAACACACGTAACCTTAGTCGTCATTTTAGAAACCAAAATTGATTACGTCAACACCTCTTAAATAAGAAAAGATAGCTAACGCCACCCGTTGCCAACAACTGCGACACCACCTAACCAAACCAATTCAATTTGATGCCAAGTCAGTGAAATCAACATGACGTTAGCTAATAAGTTAGCTAGCTAACGAGATATATAAATATTTCATCATTGGCTTAAAACGCGTATTATGTTCAAGTAAAGCCAAAACACCAACAACAAGCTAACGTTTGGTAAACGTGAAATATCTAGCTATTTTTGCTAAGCAAATATTAGCTGGCAACCGCTAATAACATTAACTAGCAACCAGTCAGGCCTCTCAGATGAGCGTCTTCCTCTCCTCAGGTTGGCAAATCACACTCAAATATTTGCATAGAACAATATTCCTAACGTTATCTAGCAACGCAGTTCAGCATGTAGAAAACGTAGAGACAATGCAGTGCATCAGCTGCCCAAAATAAGGATACTACCTAGCTAGCTGTTAGCTAAGCTAAGCTAGCGATCACAGACACAACCAGGCCCACTGACAGTCTGAACAGCACAACGCAGTCAGTGCACAAAACAGACAGAAAACATTAAAACAACGGAATGTGCACGCTTAGCCCGTTATCTTTTTCTTATATAAGAAATAAACACGAATCAGTCAGCTTAAACTTGTGTTACCTGACTGAGTTTCCTAAGGGAAATTAATGTAGCTTTTTATGCTGCAGTTCGATCATAACGGATCCATTCCAAACCTAAATAGAAACGCCTCCAACACACACAACATTGACCAAGCCAAGGGCGGAGAGACAGAGGGAGGGGCTACAGATAGGGGCACCGCCTCGAACTGTTAAACTACGTCATATTAAAATTCAAATTTGGGTTATTAAAATACACTTGGCTGCACTTGTTACACTTATAACTTATACACACACACGCGCACACACACACACATCTATATATATATATATATATATATATATATATAAAGAGTAATGATTAGTATTATTATTAAAAAAAATGTATCACCATATTATGATTAGTATTATTATTATTGCGATTATCGTATTGCAATATAATTCTTCATCAGTATTTTATGACGTTCAGAGGGAGCATTAATAGCCACAAATAAACTTTCATTTTTGGATTGATAAAATTACTTCTTTTTTTTTTTATTATCAGAGAGTACATTTTACATGTGTCGATGATCGATTAAGTAAAGAATCCCTATATTTTGTTAATGTGTTTATTGGGGGATTTGTTTTTGGTTTATTATGGCACTACTTCATGTAGCCTATAACATTAATAATGAACAGCTAGGCCCTTTATGTTTTGCTTGTAAAGTGGCATTTGGTTTGGTTTGTTATTGTGCTATTATGTCAGTCCATTGAGCAAGTCAATGACTGGATGTCCCAGTATTTCCTCCTGCTAAACAAAGAAAACGCTGAGCTTATTATCTTTGGTGCTAAGAGGAAAGACTAAAGGAAAAGTTATCACACATCTTGAGTAATGTCTCTGAAAACTAAGGACCAAAGGAGAAATATTGGCGTCATCATTGACTCAGACCTAAATTTCAATTTACAATTTCATAAGAAATGCAAATGTATGATTGAAACAAAATATACAGGGGAATGGCATTGTCATAGGGTAAGGCTCATAACATAAAACAAAACATGTTTTTCAATCATACATTCAAGATTTGAATGTAAAGTGAGATATGTCCTCATTTTGGTGTACTTTGGCAACCCTAGTGCTAGCCATAAATTTAATTCATATCGGCTGAAGTACATTACCATGGTAATACAAATCTAAATTTGCATAGAAGTGACACTAATTATATTATTTAAATAATGTTGAAAAGAAATGATGCGCGGAAAGATAAACTGGAAAGGTTGTATAAAAATATGGTTGTCCTGGGAACCTTAGTCCGTGTGCCGCAATCGGTATTTCAATAATGTAACACAACACCCGTCTCCATGGAAGCGTAACATGTCGTTTTGAAGCTAGCTAACCGAGTAAATTAGAAGAAAATTCAGAAATGAAAATAATACACATTATCACTTCAAGGTTTAGCAGATCCATAAATGACGTGTACAAAAACGAATCGTTTTAATACAGCCTTGTCTGTGGACGAATATCTTGGTAAGTCCACAAATGACAGATCACAGCTATGCTAGAACCTAATGATGTGATGGTTTTTGGATATAGATAAAGACGAGGTACCTATTATTAGCTAACAAACATCAGAAAGCTTCCTTGGCTTTAGGTTAGCATTACTCGATTAATCTAGCATGTGAAAGACATGTGTGAGGTCAGCAAGCTCTCTTCAATATTTAGTGTTAAATTAGACGTGTTTATTAGATACTGAATGAAAATTTATATCCATCAAATACAATTTTAGTGGAAGTGAGTTTTTTTATTGATGCCAAAAGTCAAGGGAAATTGAAATGTCATAATTTGCGCACCAGACAATATTACATTTAAATCAAACTAGATGTAAAGTAATAATATAATCAAACACAATAAAAACTAAAAATTTGAACTTTATAAAATGGTGGATATGTGAAGTAGAGATAAATTAGGAATTAGGCCGGGGTTACAAAAGCATTGCTAGAAGTGTATCATCAAGCATATCCCACAGTTGAACTGTCTTGGAATAAAAAAATTTAATTAATTACAGTTGATACAGATTTAAAATAAAAATTCTAAAAGCAACCACATCCTTCATCATGGCATTGTTCTTATCTAATACTCCTTAACACTCCTTGATACTGTGACAGTTGAAATAATAAATCTGATCTTTTTTTCACAGCGGAGACAAATGTGATGTTCTACCTGAACGATGCGGTAACCCAGCTTCTGGAACACAAGGAGGAGTACACACAGTTTGGAGTTGTCCGCTACTTTGCTGAGTAGTATGTATTTCATTTGTCAATCTCTTAATATGCAGGTGCAACCGAGTGATTCATTCGTATTATGAACGTATATTCTGTTGTTCTAAGCTCCCTATTTAGAGTCCTAATTTTAACACCTCGGTTGACAATACATGATGCAACAGAATGTAACCGTGGTTAAACGAAAATCTAAGCATGGTGGAAGCATTCTGCAGCCCTGATAGAAATGTTTTCCTCATGGTAGTGTTCCCTTGACTTTGCTCTCACAGCTTTGGCAGTGTGAAAAAGCGCAACCATGTACTCTTCAGAGAGTACAGCTACATCAAAGCCACGTCTCATAACCGAGCCTCCTTCATACGCGTCTTCTGGAGGTGCTACAGGCAGATGGGGAAAAGTGGAGGTACGAGAGAGAGAGAGAGAGAAAGAGAGAGAAAAAGAAGTTTGATCTGAAAAGTTTGATATGTCAAAAATGTAAAGATTTTGTTTATTATTATAGCCTATACAAATATGTGGTTATTCATTTGATGTGTGAACTTACTGTGTGTGTTCCAGAGCTGCTATCGGTGATGGTCTACTCCTCTCTGCTACAGCTGCTCTGTCCAGACTTCCCTGTGGAGCTGGTGCAGAATGCTGCCAGGTCAGTGAATGCCCACCAGCCTCACTCAAGCTATTTTCTCAGTTTGACTTGTCCTTTTTTTTTATTATTCATGAACATAAAAAAATCCCTCCCAAATTACACAGAATATTTAATTTGCAGATACAATCTTATGTTTTTAAAAAAATGTATGGGATCAAAGATTACAGATGGAACGTCACGTGGACACCCTGAACTCTTTACTGTGTCCTATGGTTGCACTTGTACCACCTATCTGCAGGATTGTGGCGATGGATGATGCCAACAATTGTTCCATGTCCTTTGCCGACTTCCTCTACGCCTTTCAGCTTCAGTTCTACTACAAAGGTAGGCTAGTCTGGCTAGAGGGGAGGATTACGTTCGATCAAAGTCTGCAACCATCCTTTCACAAACCTCATCTATCCATCTTCCCCGCTCAATGCTTTTCCCCCAGAGTTCTTGGACAGCGTGTCCGGCACTTACCAGGACCTATTGTCAGGGAAGAGTCCCAACACTGTGATCGTCCCCACCTCCAGTTCCGTAGAACAGCTCCCCTTGCTGGCCAGTGAGGAGATTGAGAGCCAGGAGGCAGAGGACGGAGTGGACTCCTCTCTGTTTGGAGAGCGCATTGAGGGCCACTGTGAGAGGTTCAAACACAGGTAGTACACTAGATAACTTCTTGTCCCATATGTTTCAAATAGCCCACAGCTACATGTTAAACTTCTATTGTCTAGTGAATGCTAAGAATCATAAACGGTGTGGAGTGCTAAACACGAATCAAAGGATTTGTCTGTAAGTGGCCGACGGAGCTGCTGGGCCAACATGCTCGTTTACATGAAAGTCAAATGGTCGACGTTGTGTGTGTCCCGCTTCGCAGCCACCCGCCCTGCTGCAGTATGAAAGAGGTGCTGCAGACCAGCCCGAGAACCTCTTTACACAGCTTCCTCCTGGCCCTTGCCAGACACGAGGCCATCAACCAGGACATAGGTAAGACTGAGAACCAGCCCACACGGAGAAGAGGATTATTAGAAGAGAGAGACTGAGAACCGGGGCCATTCGGTGGTGGGACAGAATGTAACGCTGCCTTGTCAAATTGTTTGACAGAAACAAGGAGAAGGTTACGGTTCACATCACACAGAAATACTCATGTGGTGTTTTATTTATAGATGGTGGCCTTTAAGGTGTGCTAAAGTCCTTGTCCCTCTTAGGTGCCCTCCCCAACAGCACAGAGGTGCTGGTGGACCCAGAGATGGACCAGGAACTGGACAGACTGTAAGCGTTGCTGGGGGCGGGGGCCGAAAACAAAGTGCAGAGGGTTTGCTGGGAATGTCACCATAGACATGAAATAAACGTTCTCTCCCCTGTGGTCCCTCTGTGCCCCAGGGTCGCCCAGCTCGCGGTGAGCCCCACATCCAACAGCAGCAGCAGCGTGGTGGGGCTGAGGGAGCCGCCGAGGAAGGCCTCGTCCCGGAAGTCCCTCCACCACCGCAAGAGGATCGAGATGGAGAGCGACGGCTCCACCGAGGAGACCGACTCCTCGGACACCTGACCCCTGGCCTTTGACCTCTGAACGGACCGCCCATCCCATTAGGTTGCTGCTAAGTTAAACAGAGACACGCTGTGGTGGTGTAGCCTTTGTATACATGAAAAATGTTTTGGGTGGCTTCGGGTTCTAAAGGTTGTCTACCTTGTAGCTCTGTTAAACTGTGAATCTGTTCTGCCTCACCCACCTCACTCTGACCTACAAGCCTATGTTAATACCACACATATACATCACAGTGTTATTAATAATATTTGCATTACTCCACGGCTGGTCCATGCTAACGTCCTTCGATTACACGCACGTCTTCGATATGCGAGCATGTATTTTAGCTGTATTTATCTAGGAAGATAATAATGTAGGCTATGATAAGGAATCATAATGTATTTATCCTTGTGTCTCTGATTATTAATCATTTCTATCTAACAATAAAAATGGTTTAGAATCTATCCTGTGTGACTGTCATTCTAGTAGTACTTATCAAGCTGAGCTTCACCTGATTTTGAGTATAGCCACGTATTGGTTATCGTTATATAATTGTTATAGTTATCTGGTTAACTTACCCTATTAAACAAATGCATGTATTACTAGCACCATGGTTAGAGAGGAGATGAAAACTTGATTTATTGACAAGAATTAGCATCCTCCAATCAGACCCCTTAACAACAGGTGGAACATTGATATCATGCCATAGTTCACAAACGATTTAATCAAACCAGGAACATATCTTATATAATTTTTACAAACATATTATACGGGTACATTTTTTTGTACAGATATATCTTCTACAGCTCTGGTAGAGCCGTATGGAAAGAAGGTAATCCTGTATACATACAGTCATCACAATAAATAGAAAATAGGCACTGGTTGTGGTTTCCAGGTGTGAGTTCAGAATACTGTTATTTTAGATGTACAGATGGTCTACTTTATGTATGAAGACTACAGCATAGTGATACACAGAGTTATTACCAAACCTAGATCTCCTGGCCTGTAACCATGTTTTCTTAATCGTTTTCTTATGCGTTTTGGTTTCTTCTTGAATTCTTTTTGGATTTTGTTACTGCTGCAGTCTACCCTGACGATCACTAAGTAGACTCTAAGACATTGAACAGCAAAAGGCCAACTCAGACAATTTGACCTTTCAGTGTGGTGGAGGAATTCATTCCAGAGAGCAACAGGCTCCCAACTACTTCGATTGTCGTTTCCATTTTAAAAATTCAAGACAAGCAGGAGGAAATATTCCACAAATGGGAAGTTAAAATGGAGGATTCCAAGGAACATCGGGGGAAAATGGCAAAACTCTATTTGGAGACACCTTTCGCTAAGCTCTCAGTAACAGATACCGGCTATTTTTGCATTCTGCTACATGATAAGTTATATTGATTGTTTTTGTTTGAGCTGGTGTTTTCAGCCAGTCTGGTGCCAGGACTGTTCAACTGGATCAGGGACTTCGAGCCAGTCCTGTCCCCAGGATAGATTTGAGGAAAGGCTTAACAAATGATCGTTGGTGAAGACTGCCAAAAGAATGTCTCTGATGATGGTTCTGATGAATCCAACGTACAGAACATACCATATTATACTGTATTACACACTGAATCTGTCACAGAAGAACGCCTCTGAAAAACTGAAGACACACATTTGACCACAAATGGTTTCAATTTGATTTGGTCAAACTTGATATTCACATGGACTTTTAAGAAACATTCCAATACCACAACTTGAATGTACAGTACGTTATCAAGACAGCCTGCCGTTCCTTGCAGTGTAGTCCAAGTGTCCAAGATGTGTGTCCAAATCTACTCAATGTAATCATAAAATCCACCATGCAAGTTGTTCAAGACACGCTACTGGAGAAATATGTGGGGAACAGAATAGTATTGGATAGTTCTCTTCAACACGAGAGGGTGGGTCAATAGGTGAAGCCGCTCAATAAAGAGCTCCTCAGTGGTAGCGAATGAGAGAATCCTAGTCAATGAAAATATCCTCGGTTGGACAGGAGTAGCCAACCGTTTCCTTGTAGTACTGCTTGAAGGCCCTCCTGTGGAAGAGAACAGAACGAAAATGGTTTGCGGTCAGCCTGACTGGTTGCTTTACATGGTAGTAGGAGCTTAATTTGGGTCTTTAAACCTTCCCTAGGTGAAAGGAATGACATACCAAGGGATAAGGAGATGAAAGAAAATGGAGGGATGAGAGAATAAAACAAGAGGAGTTTAAGAAAGAGTGCAGGGGCGGAGAAAGAGAAGACACGCATCTATGCGTTAAAAAAAGTGAGAGTGAGAGACGTCAAAACAGAGTTTAAGGGAGTAGGAAGGGAACAATGGAGGGATAAAAACAGGCTCTTATATATGGCTCCATATAGAGACTGAGTGAGTGGTTTGAAGCAAAGGGAGGTATGAGAGCTCACCCAACAGAATCAGCCAGGGGCATGGAGGTGTCTTCCGACATGACCACATGGCAGGCAAACCTGTGGTGGTCTGGGTGCTTGGTGATGAACCCAAAATACCTGGATGCAGAGAATGAGCGAGATCGAGGAGGGAAGGGGGAGGGAGAGGAGAGTGACAGCGAGGGAGACAGAAAGAGAAAGAGAGAGAGAGAGAGAGAGAGAGAGAGAGAGAGATGGCAAAAATGGCACAGACATCATTTATTGTTGATATTGTGAAGCGTCTTTGGGTGTTAGAAAAGCGCTATATAAATATAATGAATTATCAATTAACTATTATTATTATTTACACACAACAGACATATTCATAGCCCTTTTTGAAAAGCGCAGTCATATACGGTGGATGTGTAACCATCGCTCTAAATCTTTGTCTTTTGTTACTGTTCTTCTGAACCAGATGTCGCAGTCATGCATCTATAAATAGAATTTGCCTGAGCAGTGCAGTCTGTAAATGTTCGTCTGTAAATGTTCGGTTCTTTCCGGTTTACTCACTTATTATGCTTAGGGTGACAGCCACAGAAAGATATGTTCTTCAACTGGAAAAAGTGAAAGCACTTATCCCCCTGAGAAAAAAGGAGGCAAGAAAGAAGGGAGAAAACAGGAAAAAAGCAAGCGAGAGAGAGAGAGAGAGAGAGAGAGAGAGAGAAATAAAGAGATTAAAGGCTGAGTAAGAACAATGATCCATTCACCAGCCACAATGGTCACATAAGCTTTTCACTGCTGCAGTAGAAGAGCATACATTATCTCCTGACCTCAACCCTGCAACAGGCTTTTAAAAGCTATGTATGAAATGCCATATATATATATATATATATATATATACATATAAATGTATGTTGAAGGAGGACCTACTCTCTCAGAGGTCCTGCATTCATCCTGAACGCTGATCTTCACTCCTTTCAGGCTGATCTCCAGGACACAGGCTGAGGGAGGCTGCAAGGCCATCCGCCTGTTGATGGCTATCTGTAAAACAACAGCAATATCAGTGACATCATCATCATCATCATCATCATCATCAATATACTCTGTATAAAACATTTGAGGAAGGCTGTATAATGCATGCTACTTCCTATCTACTGCCAAAAGAACATCAATTCATCATTCCATAGAAGTCATCATAGAGTATTAAAAACATTGGTTGTATACATATGTGCGGTTCTTGAATTTAAACCAAAAGGCTTGTCTGAAAAGGCTTGTTTGTGTATATGCAAACTGAAGCAATTCAAACAGCCATAGAAACGTTCCTATTGCGTCAACTTCTAAGGTCTGTGTTGTTTGTGGCGGCGCTCGGGCCATGGGAGAGATTAGAGGGAAAGCCTGGGATCACACCGAGGTCATCTGTGGACGTGGTACCTTCTGCATAGCAGCACACAGCACGTCGTTGCCCTTGTGGAAGGGAACCGGAGCTGAGCCCAGGAATCGAACCCGGAACCTGTCCACCTCGTCCTCCTGGTTCTCTGTGAGTGTGTGTGTGGGGAGGGAAACCAACATGTTAAACAACGTTCCATTCAGTTCCACTCTGATGCACTGGTTGCGACACACCACATCCAGACGCCCACGCTCCGGTCCGGCCCACCTTTGGCGCTGTCCCGGTGGACCTTGACGGCGTAGTAAGCGGGGAAGACCCCCGAGGCTCCTGTCCTCATGTTGTAACCCTGACACCACAGGTCCTCGTCCTGGGCCTCCATCAGCAGCGGGTCGTCCGTCTCCAGCTCCAGCTCGTCCTCGTGGCGGGGGACAAACCTGGACGCGTGGGGGACAAACCTCAGCTCTTTCTCACCCCTGTTCTTTTTCGAGCTACTCGTTTGCTCTCAGCTCTCCGTGCAGTAGGTGCATGAGGCGAGGGAGGGCTGTTGAGTGCATTGGGTTCTGCATTAGCATTCGGCACGTCTCTCTTAGAGTGATGACATGGTATGACGGACTGCAGCCTAGCTTTTCAGTGAGAAGCTAAGCCTCTGAACCGAGGCTTTAGAGCCCTTATGGGCCTGCTGAGGACTGTAGGCCCGAATCTGCCATTAATACTTCTTTCTGCAGACACCAAACTTAAAGTGACTGCATTCTAGGGGCTTTCCGTATGATATATTTTGCCGTAACTGTGCAAGTCTTTACCATGCCAGGTCTAGGGAGTAGGGTGTAGGGAGTAGGGTTTAGGGTGTAGGGCTTAGGGGTTTAGAGTGCAGGGTTTCTAACCTGAAGGCCGCTCTGTGGCTCTGCTCTCTCTCCACTCCGTTCATCACACAGGAAAACAGCCCAAAGGATTCAACCCCTTCAGGAAGGAACAGGAAATGGGATCTTTTTCACATGAAATATTTTATCTCGGAGCATCTGTGAAAACACTGTTAATCAACTCGGCAACAGAGAGCATGAAAACCTCAGAGACATAATGGGCAGGCTAAGGCTAAGCCCACGTGGGAACACCACCACTAGTGTGCCATTGAGCAAGGCACTTAACCCTAAGTTGTTCCAGGGGGATAATATCATTGCAAGTCGCTTTGGATACATTTGAATGAATAAGAGATTCTGCTAAATGACAAAAAGGTAATGCAACATAAGCAATTCCTTACCATGGCATATGCTCTTTCTCCTTTTAGGTAAAATTCTAACTTTTACCAGCTTTATAATAAGCAGCCTGGCCACAGTCACAGACAGGGTGAAGACATGAGGAAGCTCACCAACGTTGCGAGGGCGGCTGAACAGGTTGCGGAACTTGCGCGAGCCGGCCGCCCCTCCCCCGCTGCTGCTCTCCTCCTCCTCCTCCTCCGAGGTGGAGGTGACCTGGGACGGTCGGGCTGTGGCGGCCGCGCCGTCCCTCCTCTTCTCCTCGCGCCTCCTCCCGTGGTCCTTCTCGCAGTCGGGCTCCTCGTCCTCGTTGGCGGACTGGTAGACGGTCTCGGCGTCGCTGTCCTCGTCGCTGTAGCTGTGGTAGCAGTCCTTGAGGCTGACCAGCTCCAGCTTGGAATGCTCGTCCACCACCAGCGTGTACTTGACCGAGTCGTAGGAGAGGCCGGCCGTGGCCTCGCTGGTGGGAACGGTCTGCGTGGAGCTCCCCACGGAGGAGACAGACTTGGTACAGGCCGTCCCGGCCTCCCTGTCTGCTCTTCTCCCCGGACCCCCGTCCCTGGATCCGGACTTGGTACAGTCCGTATTGCCTCTCTCTTTGGCTGGGCCTTGCACTGTGGAGCGGATTGTACCAGTGCGAGCGGTCACGGGGATGTATACGTCCACCTCCCCTTCCTCCTCGCTGATGGAGGGGTTGGCGCGGTCTAGGAGGGGCGCGTGGGGGGGTCCGGGAGGCCCCTCTGTGTCGGAGCCGATGGACATGCGGTTGCCCCCCTCACTGCTGGAGCGCGACAGGCGGGGGCGCTCCTTGTTCCTGTGTACGACTGGGGACAGGCAGGCCTCATCCCCCTGCTGCTGCTGCTCGTCCAGGGAGCAGTCTCTGTCGTTCTCCCCCAGCAGGTCCTCCTCCTCGGGCCGTCCTCGGTTCTCCTGCTGGCTCCTGGACCGCTGGGCCCCCATGTCCCCACTCTCCGTCTGGGCCGTGTCTCTGAACACTGCTCCCCCGTCTCCAGCTCCTCCCCTCTGGCTCTTTGGGGCGCGGGGCGGCTGCGAGGGTGGAGCTCCGGAGGGCTTCTTCTCCTGCAGGCGTGCGTGCGTGTCGGCGCGGGCGTGCGTGGCAGACTGCGTCTTGGCCCTGGGTTTGGTGGCGGAGCCGCCGTTGTGCTGGACCTTGTCCTCCTTCTCCTTTAGTCGGACACGCTCTTGAGTGGGAGTGAGATCCCCTGGGAGCACACACACACACACACACACACACACACACACCGCAAAAAGCAAAGGATTATTTATTAGGTAAGTGTTTAGGAAAAGATTAGAAATTGTGCAGCACAACCCGCCTGTGCATGGGTATCAATACACAAACACTCACTTTATTCAGAGCACAAACAAAGGGTCCTATACAACGCCCTCCACACACACACACACACACACACACACACACACACACACACACACACACACACACACACACACACACACACACACACACACACACACACACACA
>JAVQIZ010089428.1:0-11626 GCA_036023535.2 Galaxias brevipinnis
TCTATGCCTCCTCCAGCGAAGGGCGCATCAAAGCTGACTTTTAACAGAATCTGCCCCAGAATTCTTTGCGATGAATGACGAACACAAGTTGAAAAGTTCTTCACCATTTCAAATTAACAGTTTTCGTTCTCTCCATTTCTACAAATTAGCTAGAACTGATTTATTTTACAACTATTTAACTTAGGTAGCTTTATGCAAAAATATTGCGTAGCAAATAGCTTATATTCAAACGTTAACAAAATATAACGTACATGTTCATTTAGAGCAAGCACACAACGAAGCCATCTTCTTCTCATAATCTTCCCATGGGTTATTCGGAGTATTTGAAGAAAGTAAAAGCCACAGGCTACTGCTGTGAAATGTTCCATTGTTATTGGTTTCTTCTTGCTGGTGAAGGACGAGTCGGTTCCAATTTGAAAAGTTAAGTCCCACTTTGGCTCCCTGCCTCTCCATCAAGTGTCCACTCGATGACGAATAAAACGTCACAAAAGTGGCCACTCGCAGAGGAACCTTCATGAAGTACCCTTCTTTAACATCGATTTACCAACTGTTTGGAATCGCCTACTATGCATACTCAATTTGACCGGAAATGAGTATGCTGTTTGCAAAAGGTACATAGTGTGTAAAATTTGAGTATGGAAAAAGTTCACGGATGATATACTCAAATTTGGGGAAATGCTAAGTACCTGAGAGAGGTTACTAGATGATGCTTCATGCCCAAAAATGCAATGCGACTTCAGAGTCTGACAGAAAAAGGTATGGCGGAAAAAAGCATCCGAGGCGGAGCCGAAGGTGACTATAAATGTAAGTTTCAAGTAGCTATCCAGTGACTTTTTTCATTAATCTTTGTACATCATTAATAGTAAAAAAAAATTATGTCAAAATGTCTGTTTTGTAGCTGGACGTTGTTGCATTATACGACCTAGCTAGTCTGAAGCTAGCTTAACTGTTACCTTAGTTTATTTTGCCTTGTATGGACTCACTTCAGCTAAGGTAGTCATGCCCCTATCTTTCCGACTGTTCTTAATCATATAATATCCCCCCAAAAAAGCTAACGAACTATCAAGTAATTTATTTTAGTTAATACTATTACTAACTCTCTCAAACCCACTTGGGACAGATGAAGACACAGAGGCTGATTACATGGCGAGGCCAAAACAAAGAGCTCTTCACCGGTCTGCGAAATGCTGCTGTAAAGGGGTTTGAGTAGGTTACCATTTAATTGCCAAGTAAAGTAATGTTCTGTTGTTTACAATGTACAGTATATGAGAAGGGCAGCATGAAAAACAGTTTGTTTTGTTCCACAGTGCGTTTATTTAGCAATATAATTTGTGTGGAAAGGTGAACACTGCCTAGATAAAAAAGAAGTGGGAGAACCTGAAACAAAAATACAAGGTCAGTTAAAGTTTAATAATAGACTATTCTGAAATACATAAGTTGCACAAATCTATTAATGGTTAAGCAGCAGATATGCACACTGGTAATGTGTTATTCACGCCCCACTCTAACATATTATTAGAGCAATTTTCTATGGGAAACAGTCTTCATTGGTGATGTGTAGGCCACAAACAGAACATGGCATGTCCATGAAATGGTTAGAAGAAATCTAAATGTAAGTAAATGTAATGCTGCATTTTGTTTAGGACCTGAAAAAGTCCAGCACGAGAATAAGTTCAGAAGGGGGAGGGATCCACTGCTGCTAACTGGAAATGGTATGGTGCCATGGATGAGGAAATGGGCCATAGGCCGCCCATAGCCCCACGTGTGGTAGTAACGTCAGCTACTCCAAATGTAGCAGTGGATTCTCCCCCAAAAAACATTCCTCATAAGAGAAGGAGAGAGCCAGACTGGGCCAACCTGCTCAAACAACAGCAGGAAAGAGATGAGGAGAGAGAGAAGCTGGCTACAGAAAGAGAAGAAAGGAGAGAACGAGAGGCATTGGAGAGAGAAGAAAGGAAAGAGAGAGATGCACTGGAAAGGGAGGAGAGAGTGAGAGGCACTGGAATGGGAGCTTCACTTTAGACTCTCATCACCCCCTCATTCTGAATTGTTCTTTTTCTGTAACGATAACATTTGATTGCCATTTTGATGTGACATTAAGAGCGTAAATTTGCCAACAAAACCCCCAGCAGTGCTCAGTGTTTCCCCTACAATGCATTCAACAGCATTGGATGATAAGCACCATTGTTCCAAATTGTTGACCAATTCTAAAAAAAAATTATATTTCCATTAACACAAGATTGGGGGGTGAGGATGTAAACAATTGATCTCTAGGTTAACCAAATATGCCCATTTTGACAGCTATTAATCAAATAAAAAAATCTTAAGTGCCCCCTAGAGAGTGGAGCTCTCAACATAAACCTACGCCTACTGCAGTACCGCTGCTATGACAAAATGGAATAAAACACCTTCTCATTAACGTAAAAATGTAAGACATGGAATAACACATCTTCTCTTCTCAAGCATGGTAAAAGATTAATAATATCTGTAAATTGTTTTCTCAACAAAATAATTATTGAAATAATACTGAGTTATGCATAATCATGCTCTTGCAGGGCAGGAACAAGAGGGCATCCCCGTCTCTGTTGGAGCTCATGCCTGTCCTCTGGATCATTGGCGCCATCAACCTGGTCGTCTGCTGCCACTTCAGCCTCCAGTATGTCCCCACAGGCAATGCAGAGGTTGTGCAAAAAGGCACGGCTGATTACTACCTTGGTGATAAATTCCACCTTCACTTCCAGAGCTTTGAAAAAGATGGCGCGCCAGAGAATCTTCAGCATTCCAAAAGACCTCCACCACACATCTGGCCTAAGACAGACTGGAATTGTATCTGGCCTCCACCACATTGCGAACAGGTTCACTGAAAGGCGTAAGCAAGGTGATTGGTTCAGCCAAACAGGGATATCCTCCATCCCCAAGACGGTACCACCCTTGAGGCGGATACAACGTCTGTGTGTACACAGGGCTGAGTTTGAGAATCCGGGCATCATGGACACTACCAGGGTATCCAACAAAGACATCAAGGCATCTTCCTTTGTGGTCACATATTGCCTGCATCTGAATAGAGCTTAAGAGCTTCCTATTGAAATAGTCTTCTCTATATTCGCCTGGTGGCTTAATGCGGATGTGGCACCCATCGATGGCCCCAGCAACTCAGCGGAAGCGGAACTGGAACCAGCAAAGTGCCTAAATCCTTCTCCAATCTCCTCAAGGTCCTTGTGCAATGGAAATCGAATGGCTGTCCTAAAAATCTTGAGGATGCCCATGCTCACCCGGTGCACAGTGTCATGTACAGTGGTTCTAAGGATGTCAAAGGCCTTTGACACAACACGGTATGAGGTTGCACTTGCAAGCCAATACAAAGATCAGCACTTCCAGTGCTTTCCCCCAACCATATTCTAGGGCCTGGATCAAACGTTGCATAGTTTTCCTGGAAAGATGGAAGTCCTGTTGCAGTGTTACGGTGTCCATTTTAGGACATGTGTCAGTCTCACTCGTACTTTGTATCAATCTCATCTAAACTTGTGGTCATTGTCGCTAAAACTTGCTTTCAAAGTCAGTATTACGAAGGGTTGTATTAATTCTCGTCAAAACTTAGTGTCATTCTCTTTAGGATTTGTTTTCAAAGTCAGTCTAACTAAAAGTTGGTTTCGATCTCACCACAAGATGGTGTCATTTTCAGTTGGCTGTCAGTCTCGTCACAATTTGACGTCAGTCTAAGCAGAACCTGGAGTGTTTCTCACCAAGACTTGGGCTGACTAGTGGAGCAGCGCCGCTATTGCATTATTGATATGGCTAGTGGCTAAAGACTAAAGCCATTAGCTCCCCCACATTGCTGGCTAATGTAGGCTAATATCTGGCCTCATCCATTCACCCAACGCTACAATAGGCTACGTCTGTTATACTAATGTCAATCTTGTTGATATAACTAATATGGATTTTGTTAGTAACACTACTTTCAGTTATTGTTATTTAAATTGTTTAGCTTTGCTAATACACTGCAAAACACTGTTTTCTTTGTAGGCACAGGCTATTACACAAAACAACCTTTGTTTATTGGATAGCCTTGATATTACAAGTATGGCTGCCAAACTTGTCCATGGTGCTAACACAACACAAGTGAACCTTTCCAGAAGATTCTATCTATAAACCCAAACCTTACACATTAATAATACTTAGTATTACAATATAATACTTCATTTTATAACAAGCCACAATTACAATAAATAGGTAGATTATAATTAATATCCCACAACGCCTTGCTTCAATTGCGCTTTTTGGTTATCTTTGGCAGTCTGGCTGAATGGATGTAACCAACGGATGTAATGGATGTAAAAATAAGATAATAACAATCTTTAAGGACAACCTATTATTGGCTTATTCCAATAATAATGTTGGAATAAGCCTGCCATAGGCGCCGACTGTTTCAGTGAAATTTGACGCTAGCAAAGATAATTATTCATTCATTCATTCATTCATTCATTCATTCATCATTATTATTTCATCACGTTAACTTGTCCGAGCACTTAATCTTTGGGGTTCTAAATTAGTTGATACTAATCCAATCAAGCCAAACATATGGCATAAATCATATTATTTTTCTCCCTTTGAGCTTGACTAATCGCTGTCTTGTCCTGTTTTATTTACAGGAGAGAACGACAGGGGGTTGAAGTTCCTTTCAGAGAGCAGTGTAGAAAAGTTGCCGAATTAATATATTTTACCCTGTTCTGTGCCACTCCTGAAAATTACTGCCACAGCCTCCAAAGCCATGAGACATTCGTTGAGGAAAAGTCCTGGAATGCAGCAGTTCAGAACTTGTTATAAGCCCAAACAGGGATAACATCAGGCTTGCCAGAAAATTATTATTCTCGAATCCACCCAACACTTTTGCATGGCTTTTCCGGGAGCTAGAAAGTAAGTGCCCAAGCAAAGAAGAGGTGATAATGTAGTGCAAGAGTACAGCTAAGTGCTTACTGCTTTAGTTTAATGTTTAAAAGACTTACCCTGGGCAAGGGTGCATGTTGCTCAGTAGGCGCCAAATATGTGTCTTCAAATAGGTGGACATTCAGAGACACCAGAGGATGTTAAACTGCACATTATCATCTCGCTCGAATACCCATTATTTCTTCTCAGTTGTAATTTTGCAATAAAGACACCTGACAACGTAAGTGCAAACAAGTCTAAGTTGGGTGATATTCAAATACTTAAGTTAACAACAGCATGACTGGAAAACAATGTTCTTGATTGTTAAAGTTACGAAATGAGTGCTTTCAATTAAATAATGTGAGATGAATTAGTGCAAATGAAAAAGGATTTAATGTAGTGACAGAGCAAAATATCTGCAACAAAATTGTGAAATAAAGACAAATCTGACAACATGAGTGCAAAAGAGTAAGATGGATAAAATAAATATAGGCCAAGAAAAGGCTTGAGCTGGGGATGATTTAAAATAGATAGAGCGTGTTACTTTAAAGTTCTGTAACCAAACAGGAGAGAGCTTCCCTTATAGTTTCAAAAGTCACAGTTGGTCATGGGATAAATATGGGGAAGGAATATCCAAAGCCATAAAGGTTGCATCAATTGGGGAGAAAATTATTGTTTATTTCTGACCAAAGAAACAACCTTCTGGTTGAAAATGTATAGATGTGCTACATTAAAACCACACATTTATGAGCACTATGGTTAGCAGCTCCTCAGATCTCTACTTGTAGGAAAAATTGAGACAGCCTCCTTAATACATCGCTGGACAACATTCATAGCTTTGTTTTCCAGGCTAGAACCAATGGTAATTAGAAAGTGTAGCTATTTATGGAAGTTGTCATGGAAAACACCTCTCTATAGTCATGAAACCTAGTTTAATCATCATTGATGGGACTATATGAGTCTTACATGTAGCGTTTTTATGTATATAAATGTATCGAGTCTGATTTGACTAGTTGCCGGACCACAACAACTTGTGAACGTATCTTGGAAAAGCCCAGACTCAATTCTCGACTCTCATGCACGATCTGGATCCGTTTCTGACAGTCATCGCCAGTCTGAGCTGATTTGGCATATGTACTCTGGCAGATGTATGCTCCATTGACTTGACCAATGTTCCAATCCGTAGCACTTCTGTGCTTCTGTGATATTGATTAATAATGTTCTGCAAGAACTGCATACATGTGGGATGAATCGTCTGGTTTTGACCGGTCCAGGGAGCTCCGCCAGAGCCAAAGTATAGACGGGCACGACAGCTTCACCTCCAGGTGACCGATGATTGTCTTTCCTTTTTTTATCAATAAAAGTCGTAACACAGAGTCGACATACTTCTTTTATTGTTTTATGTGGCGTTTTCTTTTACAGGGATTTAACCATTCTAATGCCAGGGCTCGCCTCCCCAACTCCTGTAAATGTTCCATCAACACATGCACCCCCCCCCCCCAAAACAATTTTGCTAGGGCACCGTCGCTGCATCCTGACTTTAGCACCGCCCAAGACAACTGATTGGTTTAAAGAAATACAGCGTTTCCCCCCCCCCTATTCCAGAACACTTGTCCAAGGTGCCAGACCTTTCTCCAGTGCTGGCACAGCAACGAAGTGTGGAGATAGTCTCGCGATGCCAGACCTATCTTTGGCAGATGCAATTCTTCAAACTGTCCAACATATTTTCTGTGCTTGTTGGTTCAACTGAAAATATCTTTAAGGACAACCTTTAATGGGTGAGTTTCTTGAACATTTTAGGCACCGAATTGTTACAATCTACATATCTACACATTACAAATCTGAAGTAGTGAAATTGTTTTGTCTTTTTGCTATGTTGAAAAAATTTCTAAAATCTTTGTAAAAAACGTCCTACTCCCACTTCTCTAACTTCCTCTGCATGCAATGGGCGTGGAGCATGCTTAATAGCGAACCATTGATTTGAGGGACCTCATTCTTGTTTGACTGACATTAATTAATTTAGTTCATCTGAATTTTTGTTGAGTCATGTTCAACCAACAAGAATGAATCATTTAGTGAACATTAACATGATTTCTTCATGTAATGCGAACATATTTCAAGTTTGCTCATCAAACACATGCCCTAGTTGATTTTTTGGGCTGGTTTCCCAGACAAAGATTAAGCCAAGTCCTAGACAAAAATGAAAGTTCAATGGTGAATCACTGACATTGAGATTTAGTCTAGAACTGTGTTTAATCCCTGTACGGGAAACTGGGCCATAGTGTCTTAAATAACCAAAACCACCAGGAGTTATAGGTCATGGGAAGTAATTGATATATGCACAAAAATGTAAGAACACTCACATTCGCAGTATATGCAGTGCACACATCATCTGATACCCCCTTTCCACCAACACGAACATAGAGCCAGTTCCGTTCCGGCTCTCGAGCCAGTTTACCATGGATTCAATTTGCAAGCCTTGGAAGAACCGTTTGCTTTTCCACGGGCTAGAGAACCATGTCATGATGTCATTATGTACGTGAGTATATGTCTCTGCTTTCGCAGCAACCAAGCCTCAACTGCAACGCACAACAACAATGGCGGACTAGCCATTAGCAAGCCACTCTAGTCAGCTGAAATCGCTTTTTCAACTTCCAGTGCCTTCCCCATCCTTTATTTATTTAAAGACATGCCTGGCCTGCTCCTTTTTCGAAGCGGCGGCGCCGCCTTGCCCTTTTTCATTTTTGGCAGAGCACGTCATGTAGCCTATTTGATGTTGAAGATTGTTTAAATTTTGCCAAAGTGCAGCGCTCATCAATGTCACTTATTTGTCAGCCGGTCAGTCAGAAACGATGAAAGGCGTTACTAAAAGTGGTGCTTGGTCTTACACCAGCAAAGTGTTGGAACCAGCTTGGAACCCGTTTTCCATCCATAGAAGAAATACCAGCAAGAGGTGGAAATGTGGCACATTCTGGCAAAGACAACAGCAAAGCCTGTAAAGGTTAATGCCCGCCATGCATAAAACAGCAAGCCATTGGAGGCCACCGTGCTCGGAAAACACCATTCCAAGAATTTGCATCAGTCTGCATGCTTAGAGGCTCTATGTTGCTGATTAATGCGATACTTTGGATAATTACCTTCCTCTGCGGGCAATAGTTTTAATGACACGAGTCATCAGAACATGCCAGTGTGGATGGATGACAGAGGAGGAGGAAGCAAGTATAAGGAAGGGGGGGGGAAAGGAGGAGAGATATCAGCGCAGTCGAGCATTGAAAGAACTGTTGGCCGTGGCATTGTAGCCCATTAGGTGGGCTCTAGTTGATGCTTGGCCTCACACGGTCCATATCTCGATAATAACCAGAGACCACCACACACCCTCTTTTCCCCTGTCTAACTGACCAGCTTCGACCAGGTCCATTTGGCACCCTGTGATGCCTTCAGCCCAATTCTAATTCAGGGGAAAACAAGTGGCCTTGAAATAACAAGGCCTAAATATACCCCTTCCTAATATTGAGGCTTCATCCATCCCTATTCCACCAGCCAATTACTGATAGCAAGGCAGGAATGGACAATAGTCTTAGCCAATAAGACGGGGGAAGGTCTGCTCAGATCCCACCCATGTTTATTGGTTGCCTGATTGGTTAGGAGTGTGGGGTCACTCACATTCTCATGGATATGGCCAACAATGATGGCAAAGCTAATTTGGACATTTGCTGAACCATGAAATGTAGCCAAGTATTGCTAAATGAGCAATTAATCCTGGCGAGATAGCATGTACCTGGAAAATGCTTTCATCAGGGATAGGAAAAGAGCCGGAAAATGGTATAGCTCTTACAAATATCATTCAAACATACTCACAAACAAATGACTAAATACATACAAGCCTAAAAGGTAATATAAGGTTCTCAAATGTCTTTTATCCCAAACACAGAGCAAAATATAGACACACTTAAAACCATTGTCATATATTTGAGCAGTGTTTTGCCATTTTTTTTCCTTTCGGGCTCCAAACTAATTTACTATGGATGACTTTAGCACTGCCATCCCTGTGGGCCCTAATTGTATTGTATTGTTGAGGAGGATCTCAGGGCTCCCCTGGTAGTCTTATTTATTTTTTCCATTTATCAGTCTTGTTAAATATAGTCAATACCACTGTCAAAGTAAATTGCGGACTGCACTATGCCACCTCTAAAGGACACCAGGACATAGAGCAGGTGCCAAAAGGAGTTTAAAAGCCCAGCCACTGGTGTACAGAGCTTAGAGAGAGCTACAAAGAACAAATGATACAGCTGGGCTGCCTTTTGGTATTTTGTTCACCTACTCTCAATCAAGAATGCATAGTATATAATCTCACTGGCACATGTTACTAAAGAAAATATTTTTTTCCACTCCCTCCTTTTTCAGTATCTTCTTCACTTTTTTATACTTTTAGGTTTCTCAAGCAATGCAAAAACAAATGTGTAACTAGATTTAAATGTATTCCAGTCCTAAGAGATCACAAGGATAAAGCCCCACTCCAGTAATGTGATCAAGTGTTTCTGCAGTTATGCAATCATTCAAATTTTAACTTTGTCTGAACATACAAAGTTTGGGCACCCTTTGACATATTTTGGGGATTTTTTTACTTGAAAAGATGTAAACACAGTCTCTCTAACATATGAAGGAAAAAAATAAATAAATTCAGCAAACATTAATGCATTGTTACGTTTTATGTGATAACTGATAAAAACGTAAAAATAAATTGTGGCATGTGCAAAAGTACGGCAGTACGGTGGCTCGGTGGTTAGCACTGTTGCCTCACAGCAAGAAGGTCCTGGGTTCAATCCCAACCTGACCCAAGGGCCGTTCTGTGTGGAGTTTGCGTGTTCTCCCCGTGTTCACGTGGGTTTCCTCCGACAGTCCAAAAAACATGCAGGTTAATTGGTGACTCTAAATTGCCCGTAGGTGTGAATGTGAGTGTGAGATGTTGTCCGTCCCTATGTGTCAGCCCTGTGATAGACTGGTGACCTGTCCAGGGTGTACCCCGTCTCTCGCCCTGCTTCGGCTGGGATAGGCTCCAGTTCCCCCGCAACCCTGCAAAGGATAATCGGTATAGCTAATGGATGGATGTGCAAACATTTGGGCAGTCGAAGCCTAATGCCGACTTTACACTACAATATTTCAACGATTGTGTAGAGTGTAAGGAAACCAATCACTGAAACCAAGGAAACCAAAGAAACCCCTCTTTGGTTAAGATCAAAGGAACAGGCCCAAATGGCGACGAACACTCCAGGGAGGAATGTATGTTTCTCTCACAAAGAATTATAAACCTTGACTTTATTTCTTTATTTTTACATAATCCAATAAGTATAAGCGTAAATAGAAACAAACATTATAAAGTAAACTGATTTTCTTATCGGGAAAGTATTTCACACCTCTGCCCCATTGGCATGCAGCCAATCAAATGATCAGGACACCTTCCCTTGACACCGCCTTCCTAAACAGAGCATAAATAGCTTTCTCAAACAGGAAGCTATGCTTTTAAACATCTGCAAGTAACCTAGCAGGCCACCTAGTTGTTACCACGGATTAAATAATCGCACCCCCTCTTTCCTTGAACCACATGGTCCACCAGCAACCTTCAGAACAAAGGAATTAGGCTTTTGACCTTATAGGCCGAAAACCCCTTGCCACACTTTCGAACTTAACTTTACCACTTCAGAGCAAAGAAACCTTTATTCAAACTACGTTCAGGACTTCACAGCTTCCAACATTATTCGAAACAATTCAGAGCTTTCAACCAAATCTAAGTTTCGGAGGATCTACTTGATCACCAAGACTGAACCAGCGCACCTTTGTTCTTACCCCACGAGTTCAACGACCACGTCAAAGAAAACCCACAATTCAAACAATGAACTAAGTTTCAGAACTTTCAAACTTCACACAACAAACTTAAGTTTCAGAACTAAACCACTAAAACCACGGACAACTTTTCCACTTTGGTCCAGCTACAACCCAGGCCTAGGATCAAATTAATTCATTGCCACAGCTCAAGGGGGAGGAGTTGAACATGTCTTTGTGACTAAACGTAGTTTTGAGACCAGTCTGCGATTCCTCCTTCTGAAACGTTTTGTAATGTGTGACCCCTTGTCTCCGATCAGTCATGTAGTGTGAACACCACGACTTAAAGATACCCTGTCCACAAAACAGATCAATCAAATACTTTTTACAAGCTCTCAGACCTTAATCAGCTCGTTAGGCTTGAGGTGTGTCAACAATTGTCATTCGGAAATGTCAGCTGGTGCCAATTTTAAAGCTTTACTAATACTCTGGCTACATTCTAATTCAGGTGCTGCGTTTCATTAGTAGTTCCATTTCCCCTCATTCACTTACCCTCAGCCCTTGGTATGACGTAACAGCATACGTCACGCGGAGGCCACTTGGAGAACAGAGGGAAAGTGGTCGGAGGATTTAAATGGAACGAACCTGCC
The DNA here is from genome assembly GCA_036023535.2 of Galaxias brevipinnis. Classification (NCBI taxonomy): domain Eukaryota; kingdom Metazoa; phylum Chordata; class Actinopteri; order Galaxiiformes; family Galaxiidae; genus Galaxias; species Galaxias brevipinnis. The sequence continues at coordinate 11,394 of JAVQIZ010089428.1, forward strand.
CTTGAACACTTACAGCCTGAACTGTCATTGATCAACCACCAGTTGCTGGCTTTGCGCTACACTGCTATTAACAAATCATGGAAATACCTGCATACCCATTTAAATTAGGCTTGGGCAATCAGCTGTGTCAGTTTCTAATAAATTAAAATTAATAAGTGTTTCTGATTGTGATATGTATCATGATTATCTTAACTATTATTGCTAGGGGTTTATGATACCTTGCTCAATTTATT
>JAVQIZ010089440.1:0-20862 GCA_036023535.2 Galaxias brevipinnis
ACCCTCACCCAGAGGTACTCCCCCCTAACCCTAACCCAGATGTACTAACCCTAACCCTCACCCAGAGGTACTCTCACCTAACCCTGACCCTCACCCAGAGGTACTCCCCCTAACCCTCACCGTCACTCAGATGTACTCCCCCTAACCCTAACCTTCACCCTCACCCAGAGGTACTCCCCCCTAACCCTAACCCTCACCCAGATGTACTCCCCCCTAACCCACACCCTCACCCAGAGGTACTCCCACCTAACCCTGACCCTCACCCAGAGGTACTCCCCTCTAACCCTGACCCTCACCCAGAGGTACTAATTCAGAGATACTACCCCAGAGATACTAATTCAGAGATACTCACCCAGAGGTACTCACCCAGAGATACTCATACAGAGATACTACCCCAAAGATACTCATTTAGAGTTACTCACCCAGAGGTACTCATTCAGAGATACTCACCCAGAGATTCTCATTCAGAGATACTACCCCAGAGATTCTCATAAAGAGATACTACCCCAGAAATACTCACTCATCACCAGAGTTACTCTCCCTCACTCAGAGGTAGTGTTTAGGTTGGGTATGCATTTGTCCCCAGAAGAGGGAAAAGTTTGTCCATAGGGGGTTAGACTACACTAGACTTGGCTCTGACTGTGTGTGTGTGTGTGTGTGTGTGTGCGCGCGCAGGGTGAGTGTAGCAGAGTGCTCAGCAGTTAGGGCTCTGAAGGAGAAGCTGTTTGCTCATCGCTCTGAGCTGATGATTGCCTTCCAGCAGTACGATTACAGTGACACAGGTAACTACGCACAGCATCACCATGACGACACACACCGGTAGCTACGCACACTGTCACCATGACAACACACAACGGAAACTACACACTATTATACACTCCGGATATAAAACTTTTCACTAAAACATTTTAGTATTCATATATATGTGTGTGTGTGTGTGGAGGCTGTATCTCCGTCAGTGATTGGGCGACAGCCATAGAGTCAGTGCTGAGGCTGGACTTACCCTGGAGGACCCTGCGGCCACGCTTAGCCCGCCTGTCACCAGGGGGCGCTGTGGAGTACAGCTCCTGCTTTGAGGACATGGGGCCTGGGCAGCCTCTCCCACAGGTCTGTGCTGCTGTAACACCTTCTATCCACTAGAGGACAGAGCAGGCCTGTCCCCGGGCCCACTAAACACGATACCAGACAGTATAATTAGGTTAAGCTCAGATGATTCCCCCTGTCCTCTAGAAGGCACTAAACATAACCTCCTAACACTGTCTGGTAAAGCTGATGATTCCTCCCAACCACTAGGTGGCCCCCAACCTGGCAGAGACTCTGTATAGATACAGGACTGACCTGGAGATCATCTTTAACATCATAGACAAGGACCACTCTGGTACAAAACCTGTATACAATTATTTTGCTATATTTTAACAAGCTAATGCGCAATGATCAAAAAATCTCTTTCAGATATATCATACATAAATTCCTACATTTAAATGATCTGTATATCCTATTACATTTAGAGTATATTTTTTTAGACATGTGTCATGTCACCTCCAGGTCAGATCTCCATCCAGGAGTTCCGTCAAACCTGGCGTCTATTCAGCGCTCACCTGGGCGTTGCCGTGGACGACCAGGCCATTGATGATTTGGCGCGGAGCATTGACTTCAACAAGGACGGCAGCATCGACTTCAACGAGTTCCTAGAGGCCTTCAGGGTGGTTCACAAACTGGACTACAAAGACCAGCAGCAGGGTCAAGGCAGAACTGAACTACAAAGACCTACAGAGGGGTCGAGGCAAAACTGAACTACAACAACCAGCAGCCGGGCTGTGGCAAAACTGGACTACAAAGACCAGCACTAGGGCTGAGCCAAAACTGGACTACAAAGACCAGCAGCAGGGCCTAGGACCCTTAAAATATTCCCTGGGGTCTCTTGCTTTCTCCCAGTCAACCCCTTAATGGCGTCACAAGTCGGATTCAGGAAGACTGGTTGACAATAACCAGCCTAACATGATAGGAAGGGGAAAGGGTATAACATATGAAACGATAGGAGTAGGTATTCAGTTTTGGGTTTTGTGTGTGAGTTTTTGTATTTATGTTTTGAGAAATTGGGCTTTAGTTTCAGAAAACATGTTTAAACGATTGGGAAAAACTGTATTACGTCATTGCAATAGGAATAGGAATAGGCAGTCTCCCCAAGACAACAATTACCAAACTCAGAACTAAATTGTTTAACCCTTATAACTTGGGTCACAATGTAGCAGTTTAAAGGGAGCTTGACAAGATGTCTCATATAATTATTTATTTAAATATAATAAGCCCACAGAGGGAATAAAGTTTCCCCAGTTGTATGCAGAGTTAAAGGTCTATAACTATTTTAATAGATGAAACTAAATACTTTAACTATTTTGTAAAGGAAATGGATCCAGGAGGGTCCTAGTTTAGTTAACTATCTGGTAGACAGAACGTCGCTGTAGCAGGCTCGTCTAGGTCAGAGAACGTTTGGTTTTATCACTAATGAAAATTGTGTGTGTGTAGCCAACAGCAAATAGGACTGCTTCTGTAATTATTAGATGGATGATAAATTGTATAGTTTTAACAATTTTTTAAATGAATTCCTGCAAGGCTGCAAAGCATACGTTTCTTGCTAAAATGAGATAAAAAACAATGCAGGTGAACCCACAACATGCAACTGATCTACATCGTTTTATTGAAAGATAAAGTATGCATTTGCAAATCTATTTTAAAATATCTAGGAATTTCCTCTGGAAGCCAGACTATTCTTGTGTTCCATCCATTAGAGGGCAGTAATCAGGCAGAATTGACAGACAAACAGATACTTTATTAAAGAAAGTTATATAGTATGTATATCTTATTATTATGGCTAATCACAACACAGGGTTGACATTAGTACTTAAAAAAGTGACAGTACAAATCAAAACGTGGGGCTGTCATTCAGCAGGTATGTGTCATTATTTCAATCCACTTAAAAGTGTTTTCAATTTCACATTGTAGATCATAGCAGCAATCTTCAATGTTTTTATTTGTATCACTTCAAATGAACTTTACTGTTCTGTATTAGATACATTTTTTAAGCATTATTGTTTGTAACAATACATTCAATTACACATTTTTATAATTAAAACTTGTATGGCACAGATGACATTTTTGTTGTTTGATAACACTCTTGAAAACTTGGATCTCTCTTTCTCTCTTCTTTTCCTCGTCTCTCTCTCTCTCTTACATTATCACATATCACATCTATCACACCATTACTGTCCTGTTAGTCACGCCACCATTACAAATATCAACACCCTGCTTTCCTCTAATTAGCAGGGTGGGCTGTGATTGGTTTAGGAGGGGGAAAGGGATGGGAACACTATGTTCATACTAAAACAGACAATTGGATTGTTTTATACAGGAACGTTTCATGCCACAAAACCATAGAAGAGCTTCATGCATAATTGTTTCCACCAGTCATAATCATCAGGGGTGGTGTTGCTAGGTAGAGGTTGTGATCTGGACAGTAAAGATACAATAGAACAGAATCTGGCAGAAACATGGCTGATAGAAAATAAGTTCTAAATCACCTTTCTTTTAAATAATATTGTTAAATTCTAACAATTAAAAGAATATGCAAATGTTAGAAATGAAAAGAGTGAAGACTTTGCCTCTGTTTCTCCAGTAAATTGTAAATTACACGTCCGAAGGGCTGAAGTCCAAGTCTCAATCCAACAAGTTAAGTGCTGTTGTTAATGACGCCAAGCCATGCCAGGCAGACCAGACTCACCAAGTACAACTAAGTAAAATTAAACTATTGATTTCATCAAGTTTAATCATAATTAATATGGACTTTTTTCTTCTATTTCTTAAATAATGTGACACGGTTCCTAATGAATATGTATTAATAAACCTAATTCTAAAGGCACAATATAAAACACTTTTTGCTAATGGTTAAATGTGAAAATGTATATATCTCCGTGATATTCCAGTGTACAGAAACCTAAACTCGCATTGCACACTAGGCTGGCTATAAGTGCTCTATGTTAAAACTTTACTTGGAGCTGTTCCTTCTAAAATCATAGTAATGGAGCGACTGTCAGCTATCCTAACGTCAGTGTGTTATTATGAGGAATTCATCTTAAAGGGGAAATATTATGCAAATTTTCAGGTTCATACCTTTATTTAGGAGTTCTACTTGAATAGGATTACGAGTTTTAATGTTCAATAAACAATTTATTTTATCCAAACTGCATGGATCTGCAGCACCTCTATTCACCCTCTGTCTGAAACACTCCGTTTTTGCTCCTGTCTCTCAATTCAATTGTATTCTGTGAGACAGAGTAGAGCATGGGCTATGGGGCTTTGTAACTTTTCAGACCTTTTACATGCACAAAAAGCTATATAACATACTAAAGGGAAAAACCCAAAAAGCATAATAGGGTTCCTTTAAAATAAAATACCACTTAACATTACTGTCATCTAGTGGCCAGTCCCTGAATATTTGTAGTAGACGACCAAATCATTCATAATATCTCAGAAAACGTATTCATATGTTAAGAAATTGCACTCAGGACAGTGGTTATTCTGATCTCTCTCACCTCAAACACAATGACAGGAGACTCATATCAGGCTTAGTTGTAAAGGCCTTAAGCTAATCAAACAACTATGTGTAGAAAAAAAACACACCTCTTATACCAAGAGGATCCCATGGCAAAGAAAACAAACACACCACTACTAATACCAACAGGATCCCCGCGTCAAGTCAGATTAAACTTCCCTGTACACCAAATTAATCTGTTAGTTCTCCTCTTTGTTAAAACTCTCTGTCATTGTTTAAACCAAAAAAAAACATTTGAAATGTTTGTTGAAAATATAAATATGAGGTATGAGTGTCCCTTTAAAAGAAGCTGACCTGCTGTGTGTGTAGATCTCCATCTAATAGAGATGTACCTGTTAGCATGCTGAAGGACTATCCAGCCTCTGTTAGATCAAATAAAATACAGTAAAACCTAGCATTGGTCCGTAGATCTCTATCTCAGCAGGACGAAGCTATTCACATGCTTTATATTTACCCAGGCACTGCAGAGATCTAATAGATCAAACGCTGATCTCCACAGGAAACACACCTGCACCGTCATGCTGAGAAGCCTATCCCTCACTGCATGATACAGCTGTTGCCGGGCAGGAAGTCGTGGACGTAGGCGACGGCGGCACGTGATAGGTAGGTCATGGTACCGTAGCAGCCAATAGGAGCGCTGTCGTAGAAGAAGGTGCAGATGCCAGTGGCCGGGTCTCTCTCCTGGAAATACTCGCTGGCTCCCTGGGACCGCTGGCCGCACACAGAGACAAAAGATGGATTGACCTTAAAGTAACCTGTCTGTGAGTGTGCGTGTGTGTGTGTGTGTGTGTGTGTGTGTGTGTGTGTACCTGGTCCTGGAGGAACAGCTCGTTGGCGCTGTGGAGGACCCGGTCTACGTGCAGGATGCTGCCTAGCTGCTCCACCTCCACCTCGGCCAGCAGGCCCAGCACCATCAGCGCCTCCACCAGCAGCTGACGGTGCTCCGGCTGGGGAACGTGGTTCAGCACCGACTCCACCTGCACCGCAAACTTTATTTCCCCCTCTGTCATCTGGGGCACATACAGAGACAGACAGAGACATACACAGACACAGACACAGACACACACACACACACAGAGAGAGACACAAAGAGACACACAAAGATAGAGACATGCGCACACACAGAGACACATACACACAGGAATATAGAACGAAAAAGCGAAAGCGAGGGAGATGAAGAGAGGGGAGACACAGAATACCACAGTCATACATATTCAATGTGTTGTTGATCATCTACATCCATTATAATTATGTTACAGACACATCAACTAGACAGAGGGAACCGTCAATGCAGTGCATACACTATATACTGCTGTGTGTCCCTGTGTGTGTGTGTGTGTGAGGGGGGGGTATATTGGGTGTGTTTGTATAGTGTGTAGTATATTGTATACAGCATGCGCTCCACAGCGCCCCCAACCTTGTGGGTGGTGGAGTAGGGCAGCACGTATATGCAGTATGTATGGTGTGGGTGTGTGTGTGTGTGTGTGTGTGTGTGTGTCTACCTCACGGGTGGTGGAGGAGGGTAGCACGTATCCGTCTATGGAGAGGCCATGACACTTCTGGAGGATCTTCCACACCTTCTGGTAGAAGCCAGTGGGGACCCTGTTGATGGCCCCGTCCAGCCGGCGCCGCCTCAGCCACTGGCCCTGCCGCTCCTCCCACTGCAGGGGCCCCACGCTGGAGCCCCCGCCTACTGGGGACAGCACCCCACTGGGTGTGGAGGGGCTACTGCAACGCTGCAGGGGGGGGGGGGACTGTTAGAGGGACATTCCCAAAGAACAGTCTGTCTCTGTCCCTCACTGGCTGACTGACCATGTCACTCACTGACAATCAGCCTATCAGTCAGTCAGTCAGATAAGCCTTTCAGTCAGTCAGTCAGTCAGCCTTTCAATCAGTCAGTCAGTCAGACTTTCAGTCAGTCAGCCTTTCAATTAGTCTGTCACTCAATCTGTCAGTCAGTCCACCTTACAGTCAGTCAGTCAGTCAGTCAGTCTTTCAATGAGCTAGTCAGTCAGTCAGTCGGTCAGTCAGTAAAACTATCGGTCAATCAACCAGTGAATAAATCAGGCTTTCTTTCAGCCAGTCAGAACCATGACAACATGCAACAGACATGGCAGGCAAAAACAGCCTTTAATTTGACCAATAGCACAGGTTGATGGCTAAGCTAGATGGCTCAATGTATGATAGTAAAATGTGGACCTCAACAAGTTGAAGGACTGTGTTTGTGAGAAATAGGATATTTGGCAAGTTTGACACCAAGTCAAAATATGACAAAGTGAAGGGACCTGAAGTGGTGACCTTTAAACATCAAGCTGTTTCACTGACTAAAGGGAGATAAGTTAAGCTAAGCTAGGGCATAGTAAAGGGTTATACTATGCTAAACTAAGGCATGTAGAAATAGTAACGAAATAGGCTATGCTAAGCTAAGCTAAGCTAGGGCACGTGTAAATAGTAAAGGGTTAGACTATGCTAAGATAAACTAAGCTAGGGCATGTATAAATAGTAAAAGGTAATGCTAAGCTAAACTAACACTGGCATAATTAAACTAAAAGTTAAGAGATGAGTCTCAGATTAGAAGTGAAGGTGTAGGTGAGCATGGATGAGCTGTGTTGTATTTATTACCGTGGAGCGAGGAGATGTGACGGTGCTGCAGAGGGAATGACCTCCACTACAGATCTACACGACGAGAGCAAAGCAATGGTTAGCAATGTAGGCACAGCACAAATGGGCTTGACCCGAGGACAAAGCAATGCTTAGGAATTTAGCTTCTAGAACTGGGCCCATTCAGGAAGCTGCTTTTAAATTCAACTGGGCCCATCCAAGAAGCTGCTTTTAAATGGAACTGGGCCCATCCAAGAAGCTGCTTTTTCATGGAAGCTGTCAATAGGGAGTGTGACCTGTGTGTGTGTGTGTGTGTGCGTGTGTGTGCGTGCTTGTGATGGACCAGCTACATCATGCTCATAGAGACAAACAGCATCAAACTCAACCCACACTTAGAGGACGAGAGCCATCCATCTGCAACAAGAAGCACCACCCATATACACTGGTTACACAAGGCCACTGGTTATACTGGTTACACAGGTTATACTTCTTATACTGGTTATACTGGTTATATAGGCGACATGCACTGGTTACACGGTCTATACTGGTAGTGGTTCCACAGGTTATACTGGTTACATAGGGTATACTGGTAACACTGGTTATACTGGGTACACATGTTATACTGGTTACATAGGGTATACTGGTTATAATCGATATACTTGGTACACATGCTATATTGGTTACATGCGGTATATCGGTAATACTGGTTACACAGGTTATACTGGGTACACAGGTTATACTGGTTACACATGTTATACAGGTTACACAGGTTAGACTTAAACCTTACTGGAAACACCATCCACATACACTGGTTACTTCAAAAAAAAGAGTATTCAATTGCTTTGGTTAAAAAAAAGATGAACATACATTGGTTATTGTTTCCTTTAGAAAAACAACATTACCTCATCTCCATGACAACCCACCCTGTTTGATCCTCTGGTCTCGATGACAACGTACCTGTTTGATCCCTTGGTCTCTATGACAACGTACCTGTTTGATCTCATTCTTGAGCTTGCGGATTCCGGAGCGTTCTGTCTTGGTGGCGCCGGTGTGACCCAGCTCATGGATAGAGATGGCTGGACTGGTGGCCGTGGACTGGAGGGGCCGCACTGAGAGAGGGGGAGGAGAGAGAGAGAGAGAGACAGACTCATGTTTCTCAGAGACAGTCTCATACCATTCCAGCAGACACACAGTATACAATAAAATTGGAAATATGTTGAAGGTCAATATGTTCAAGTTAAAGCTCCTGTACCATACACACACTCACACGCAAACACACACACCCACAAACCCACACAAACACAAACAAACACACTCACCACTGCGCTCCACTCCAAACTCCTTGCCACTGAGGATGTGATGCAGAAGATTCTTCATGTCTGAAGGGCTGAGGCTCATCAAAGACTCTGAAGCTTCCTCACCTACACACACACACACACACTTTCTTATGGTTTGTCAGCTACACATTGATTGTATGTGTGTGTTAGTTGTACTAGTGTGTGTCTTTGTAAGGGATGTTATTACTGTCTCTGTGAGAGTGTCTGACAGAGTGGGACTATGGGGTCATTATTGTAGCAAAACTATTTCCAAATGCGAGTGCAGAGTTGTGTATCTGTATCTCAATCCGTGCGTGCGTTATTAGATTGACAAATGTGTACTGAGACTTGTGAATGTGTACAGGGATCTGCTAATGTGTATTCCAAATTGGTGCTCACGTGGGCCTCTCAATTGGATGTGTTTTCACACGTGACACACACCTTCGAACCTCGACACACACAGACGAATCGCCACACGGACGAATCTCTGTCACGGCAGAAGTGTAGCAAAAGTCACGTGTAAAAACACATCCAGTTGAGAGGCCCACGTGAGTTGTAATTTATGCTTGTCTGTATTTTCAGCTCTTGCAGCTAAATACTTAAGACTTTTAGCCATTAATATCCACGTACGCATTCACAGATTTGTCTACACATTTACAGATCTATGCACTCATTCACAGATTTGTCAACATATATTCAACTCTCAATACACTTGCAAATCTGAAAACAGACCGATATTTTTTATACACACTTACGAACCTGATTACGCCCGCACGGATCCGGAATACACATTTGCAGATCCCTGTACACATTCACAAGTCTCAGTACACATTTGTCAGTCTGATTACGCACGCACGGATTGAGATGCAGATGCACAACTCTCCACTCGCATTAGCAAATAGTTTTGCTACAATAGTGACCCCATATGGGACTGCTGTGTGTGTGCGTGTGTGTGTGTATTTATGTGTTTGTGAGTTTGTGTGTGTATGAGTGAGTGTGTGTGAGTGTGTGTGTGTGAGTGAGTGAGTGAGTGAGTGTGTGTGTGTGTGTGTACCTGAGCAGTGAAGATTGCGGGCTAGCTCGGTGGCCATCACCTGGATGATCAGTCCGATCCTGAGTCTCAGCATGTCCCCAAACAGAGAGGGCTGGGACCGCATGTACATAGCCAGGTACACCATGATCTCCTGCGCGCACGCACACACACACACACACACACACACACACACACACACACACACACACACACACACACACACACACACACACACAGGTTTTCAGCCATGACCGTGTACTTTGGAGTCACAGTTTTGAGGTGTACAGAGTGTGTGTTACCTGGATGAGGACAGCGATGGTGTACGTGTGTGCGTGTGTTACCTGGGTGAGGACAGCTATGGTGTGTGCGTGTGTGTGTGTTACCTGGGTGAGGACAGCTATGGTGTGTGCGTGTGCAGGTGTGTTACCTGGGTGAGGACAGCGATGCTGATGTCCTGTCCACTGGCCTCATAGATCAGAGAGCTCAGCTCGTCAGGAGGAAGTGGACTGCACACAGGAAACAGGAAACACTTATACAGCAGAAACAATGAAGACGGTCAAATGTATTCTATTATTTATTTCACAATGAATCTTGCTTATGTAGAAATGTATTTATAAACAGAACAATGGTGTGTGTATGTGTTTTTGTGTGTTTGTATATGTGTGTGTTAGTGTAGGTGTGTGTTTATGTGTGTGTGTGTGCGTGTGTGTGTGAGAGACTCACGCCGTGATCACCCTCTCCCTGGGTTCAGGGGGCAAACCAACTGTCAGCTGCTTCTGATGGGAGATAAGGTCTGTACAAGCCTGAACACACACACACACACACACACACACACACACGCACAAGCACACAAAAGCAAAATGGGTAAATGAATGTAAAGGTAACACATTTAAACACCAGTATACTGTTCACTATATTACTGCTTAGTGATTAAACACACACAAACCTACATTCTGCCACACGCACACGCGCACGCACACACACACACACACACACTCACACACACACACACACACCCCTAACAGCCTCGCTGTGCCACAGACCTCTGCCAGGACCTCCACTCTCTTGCGGAGCACCCCTGAGATGTATCTGATGAGGCCCCACTCCCTGGCAGCCCCTGCCTGGCCGTACAGCTCCTCCAGCAGACACCTGACGCTGACCCCGCCACCGTCGCCACCGCCCACTTCCACCGGCCAATCAGCTCCCCTGCTCGGCACAGCATAGCCAATCACAGCACAACACGGTGAGAAACAGTATCAGCACAGTGAACATCAGTTCAGTTTGAATAGTTGGAGGAAGGTTTGAGTTAGCGGTTTGAGATAGTTTGATTAGGTGGAGGAAGGTGTGGTTTCAGATGATGTCTCTTTACTGACTTGCCAGGCTTATACACTCTCTCTCCTCTGAATAAATATACACCATGTTCTTTAGAATGGAAACCTCTCTCCTATGTAAACTTGCAAACTTTTCCTAGGTCAATAATATTCTGTTATACTACAGATCTGTCTTTACATTGTGTTTACATGTGTGTTTATACGTGAGAGTATGTGTGTGTGTGTGTGTGTGTCTTACTTCATGATGTAGAGGATGTAGAGGATGTCTGCTTGGTCCTGAAGTGTTGGACACTCCTCCAGCTGACGCACCATAGCACCAAAGTCTGTGTTGCCATGGCTGTCTCTAGGGAGGTTCAGATCAGCTCCCTGGGGTTGGGGAAACACACAAACAAACATATATATATATATATATATATGCATACATAAACACACAAACAAATATATGTATGCACATGCATAAACATACAAACAAATATATATATATATACACACATAAACACACAAACAAAAATATATATTCACATACATAAACACACAAACTAATATATATATATGTACATATATATATATATAGAGAGAGAGCGAGAGAGTATATATATATATATATATAAATAAATAAACAAACATGTATAAATATATAATAAAACACAAGTAAAACATAAACACACGCTGTTTCCTACACTTAAGTTTGTTTTGTTACAATCAGCTGTGAATATGTAGTTTTCAACTGCAATGTGTATGTAGGTGTGTGTGCTTGGGTTTTGAGTGTATGTGCTTGCGTGTTGAGTGTGACTGCTCGAAATGGTGATTGTGAGTGATTGCATGTTAAGTGTGTATGTGTGCGTGTGTGTCTCACCTTGGGCTGCCGGGAGGTGCTGCTCTTACATTGAGGCACCAGCAGGTTGAGAGATTTTCTATGTTTATTTATGAGTGGAGTCACAGGGAGGTACATAGAGGCTTCTGAAACACACACACACACACACACTGTGTTCAGCGTGACTGTCTATGACATCGCTGTCTACAATACAGGAAGTACTTCAAAAAGAGAAGCTATCTAGATAAGAACATAGATAGGTCCGTTGCAAATAAAAGTGAGCTCTGGTTCAAACTGACTGGGCATGCTGAGGCCCTGGACCTGGGCCATGAAGGACAGGATATCTCTCGTGCTGTGCTCAGCGCTGAACACGTGTTGCTGCCCCCGCTGGAGGGGAGGGAGATGACGCTTTGGGGAGCTGCTGTGGAGCAGCTGGGTCAGGTACTTATCAAACAGCCCCCTAGAACCACCTAGAACCACACAGAACACAGGCAGAACAGAACAGCCCCTTTGAACCCTCTAGAACCACACAGAGCACAGACAGAACCACCCCTTAGAACCTTCTAGAACCACACACAACAGACAGAACAGCCCCTTAGTCCCACCTAGAACCACACAGAACATAGACAGAACAGCCCCTTAGAACCCTTTAGAACCACACAGAACAGCCCCTTTGAACCGCACACAACACAGTGAACAGCCCCTTAGAACCCTCTAGAACCACACAGAACACAAACAGAACTGCACCTTAGAACCCTCTAGAACCACACAGAATACAGACAGAACAGCCCCTTAGAACCCTCTAGAACCACACAGAACATAGACAGAACAGCCCCTTACAACCCTCTAGAACCACACAGAACAGCCCCTTAGAACCAGACAGAACCACACAAAACAGAGAACAGCCCCCTCGAACCCTCTAGAACTGCTCACATCTTTATTACGTCATCGCTTTTATGAATAGCCTCTCTATTAGCATTATAATATCAGCAGCATGATGACCATCTTCATTGCTGTTAGGGTCATCTTCAGATTACCTGAGAGATTGTAGCGGTCCTCATCATCCTCCTCCTCTTCCTCGTCCAGCAGGTCTTCATCTGTCTCTTCGTCCAAGAAGCTCAGAGTGGTGTGAAAGGAGGTGGACTGGACACTGGAGAGCTGGGACATCTGAACCCTGTCCCCATACACGCACGCACGCACACACAAAACAGCCTTAGACCAGCTCTATACAACCACAGAGAATAAATTCGCAGCAGAATAAAATCATTTTCAATAACAATAATAATGATAATAATAATAATAATACATAAACAGGCAATCGAGACAGTAAAAGATGGAGACAAAGGCAGGCAGGCAGACAAACAGGTGGATAGGCAGACAAACAGGTAGATAGGCAAACAGGCTAAGAGACAGACCGGTACACAGGCAGACAGCCAGAGAGACAGAAAGACAGACAGGCAGAGAGAGAAAGACAGAGAGACAGACAGGTAGATAGGCAGACGGGCAGGCAGACAGGCAGGTAGATAGGCAGACAGGTAGAGAGTAGGGATGTCACGAGAACCGATACCAAGTCGATGCCAAAATTCTAAAAACGTGACGGTACCCGTTTTCTACAGCACCAAAGGTACCGGCTGCAGTTATGCAAGCGAACAAACCAGCAAAAAGATGTCACTTTGGTTGTTCATTCCCGGGCGCTGTGTAGTCCCTTTTTTTCAAGCTATTCTCCAAGGGGAAAGAACAAAGTAAACACCTATAATGTTTTGTCGCAATCCTTAAAGTGTTTGGCTGAATCCATAATGGTTTTGCCTCCCCTGCTGTTAGCTACCGTAAACTCAAATAATAAATCAGAAACCAACAAGTAGGCCTATAGATATGCAATCGCAACCTCGGCCAAAGAGAAACAAAACAAACAGGAAAAGTTTGCATTCTCTTGAAGTATGCTGTGTCCTCCCCTGAATACTTCAAGGGAAAGCGAACCTTTCCCGTGAATTAGCTGTAATAGTTTACACCCCAATGCAGCAGGGGAACATTTGACTCTCCTTGTGATCTGGCTTAGACGTGCTATAAAATGTGCGCGTATGTTTCTTTTTATAATTATATAAATAGGCCTCTTTTTTTGTAATGTTAACGGTTGTTAATTTTATGCCTTGTGTTACTTTCCCGTCACGCGTCCGCCAGACTTTAGCCGGGAGAACTCCGGGACGATTCGCCAGTTTAAACAGTTCTTTATTTCCTTCTAAGCTTTTATATTCCATTCACTCGTTTGCACAAGAACCACCACATTAGTTGAAAACAAAAGTAAACATACACCCCCCACGCTGCAACATCTTAATTTGTAATTAAAAACAATATTGCTTGTTTTAAATAACTGAATTGCCACTGTTCTTTTTTGTAATATTTGTAATTGTTGATTCTTTTTTTTCTTGCTTGAAGGCTGCAATGCCAATGTGAGTGTATGTTGAAGTGTATGGGATTTAATTTATTGTTTTTTTTACCATGGTATCGAATTGGGTATCGAGAATTGTGGAATTTCACAGGTATTCGTATCGACAACTAAATTTCTGGTATCGTGACATCCCTAGTAGAGAGACAGACAAACAGAGATACGCAAAAAGATAGACCTTGCTCCTCCAAAGTAGCCATCTTGCAGTTTCCGTAATGTTGCTAGAATACAGGAGTCGATGCTTTCTCCATCGTCCACTAAGCACAAAGTTAACATACTGTTTAACTAGCTTGTTAGCATACTCTTTAGCTAGCATGTTAGCATACTGTTTAGCCAGCTTGGTTGCATATTGTTTAGCTAGCTAGTTAACAATTTGTGTTAAGTTGGACAGTTAGCTTACTGTTTAGATAGGTAGCTAGCACAATGTTTAGAAATATATTTAACAATGTTTTTAGTTGGCTGATTAGCATTCTATTTAGCTAGCTTGTTAGCATGATGCCTAGGAATATTGTTATCATACGCTTTAGCTAGCTTTTAGCACAGCCTTTAGATAGCTTGTTAGCATACAGTTGGGAAAAGTGAAGGTGTGTGTGTATGTGTGTGCGTGCGTGCGTGCGTGCGTGTGTGTGTGTGTACCTATCATGCTGCTGGTGATGGGGAAGGTGAGGGTGGGTCGTCCTGTCATCCTCCAGCAGGACGAGAGGTAAGCCAGCTCCGTCCTCAACATCTCCACGATCATCTGGTTGTCCTGCGCCAGGTAGAAGTGATGCTGGTCCAGAAACTACAGCAAATAAACAGCAAAGAAACAACAAATAAACAGCAAATAAAACTGTGAAAGCACTAGTTAAATCAACAGTGAAATAAATATTTTGAAGGTGTGTGTGTATGCATGTGTTATCTATGTGTAAGGTATAGGTGTGTGTGTGTTACTTGGGATGTGAAGGTGTAGGTGCGTGTATTACCTGTGGTGTGAAGGTATAGGTGCGCTCTCTGATCTGGTAGAATTTAGAGGTCCCCAGGACTCCAATGTGTCTGTAGGGTCTCCCACTAAGACCCAGCTTAACACAATTACCTAGGAGACACACAGACACACACAACCACATACACACAAAAAATATAAACTTTTTCACTGAGATGCTGAGGACTAAATATAACATTTAGGTTTGAGTACAAGAACATCCTACTACACTACATTACCCATCGTACCCAGTTTGAAACAGACAAAGGTGAGGAATATTAAACTATAGGCCTATCTAACCATGGTAAATCATGCTAAACTAAATTACCCATCATACCTAGTTTGACACAGACTTTGATGGGGAATATTTAACCATGGTACACCATGGTACACCATGCTAAACTAAATTACCCAACATACCTAGTTTGACACAGACTTCGATGGGGAATATTTAACCATCTAACCATGGTACACCATGCTAAACTAAATTACCCAACATACCTAGTTTGACACAGACTTTGTTGGGGAATATTTAACCATCTAACCATGCTACACCATGCTAAACTAAATTACCCAACATACCTAGTTTGACGTAGATGTGGCTAAGGATGCGAGCAGGAAGGACTCTGATTGGCTGGACCTCAGCTACTGTCTGGACTTTAATGCCTTGCTCATTTAGCAACTCCTGGACCTCTTCAGTTTCAGCCAGCACACACACTGTATACACACACACACACACATACACGTCTTTGTGAAAACTTGTAAAAGCCATTTTATTAAAGGATCTCTTCATGCAGAGTAGATCTACAGTATATATAGCTCTACAGCAGAGTAGATTCTACAGATTTACAGTGGAGCAGCCAGGTTTAAAATGTATACGTCTTCGTATATATAATCTTTTAATTCTTTATGTTTGTAGTGTATTAGGTTTAAAATGTATTATTGTTCATGAATATAATCTTTTAATCCTTAATGTTTGTAGTGTATTATGTTAATGGCCACCTTGAACAACCACATCCGGTTTGAAGATGGTGGAGAAGCGCCTGTTAAGAGGGTCAATCTCCCCTGGAGCCAGGAAGCCCTGAGCACAAACACACACACAGGTCCCAGATCAGATGAATGACCTGATCACAGGAGCCAGGAAGCCCTGAGTACAAACACACAGAGGTCCCAGATCAGATTAATGACCTGATCACAGGAGCCAGGAAGCCCTGAGCACAAACACACACAGGTCCCAGATCAGATTAATGACCTGATCACAGGAGCCAGGAAGCCCTGAGTAAAAACACACACAGGTCCCAGATCAGATTAATGACCTGATCACAGGAGCCAGGAAGCCCTGAGTACAAACACACACAGGTCCCAGATCAGATTAATGACCTGATCACAGAAGCCATGATTATTATTAGTGACTGATCAGTGATATTTACTGTGTTAAATTAGTGATTGATCAGTAATATTTACTGTGTTAAATTAGTGATTGATCAATAATAGTTACTGTTAAATTAGTGATTGATCAGTAATAGTTACTGTGTTAAATAATTTATTGTAATAGCAGTATATTTACCTCAGCCAGCAGACATCCCAGAATATACAGACTCTGTCCCCACATGTGAGGCAGCTGTCCCATAGCAACCCTGTCAACCGTGTGTGGACAGGTGTACTCCTCCTCCATCTAAAACATCAATAACGACATTATGTCTCCTAGCAACACTGTCAAAGAAGAACCTAGTGGATATACAGAATAGAGAGTCTAAGTCAGCCCTTTCCGGTTTACCGCTATGGGAACTTATGTCGGAAAAAATATGTATGGAAGTCAACAGTGAGAGGCAACATATATTACGATCTCATTACATTTAGGTATACAGTAGAGTAGAACTACAGTACATATAGATATACAGCAGAGTAGAACTACAGTACATATAGATATACAGCAGAGTAGATCTAAAGTACATATAGATATACAGCAGAGTAGACATACAGTACATTTAGATATACAGCTGAGTAGATCTACTGTACATATACAGCGGAGTAGATCTACAGTATATAAAGATATACAGTAGATATAAATATACAGCAGAGTAGATCTACAGTACATTTAGATATACAGCTGAGTAAATCTGCAGCAGAGTAGATATACACATACCAGTCAAAGTTTGGACACACTTTCCCATAAAAGTGAAACTTTTGACTGGTACTGTAGATATATAGTAGATATAGATATACAGCAGAGTAGATCTACAGTAGATATAGATATACAGCAGAGAAAATCTACAGTAGATATAGATATACAGCAGAGTTGATCTACTGCAGAGTATATACAGTAGCTATACAGCAGACAGATAGAATGGTCACCTTGTCTGGAGGGACAGCATAGAGTTCAGGAAGCTGACGGAGTCCAGTCTGGGTTCTGATCAGGATCCCCTCCACAGCCTCCCTGTACTCCTCTACCTGTGCACACACACGCACGCAAAACATAAACTGTACCAGTCAAGCTAAGGGTTACCCTCCATCAGCCTGTCTTACCTCCTTCTCTGCCATCACACCCCCCATAAACACACACACCTACCTGTAGGTGGTCTCCTGTGAAGAGGCCGTCTAGGATGAGGTAGCACCAGAAGACGGGCCACTCACACTCAATGTTCTCAAAGAGCTTCAGCTCCGCAGGGTCATAGTGCAGCCGGGACGGGTCCTGAAACACACACACACACACACACACATACGGGTACACGCACGCACGCACACACACACACACACAGACACACAGACACACACACACATGGGCATACACGCAAGCACATACATAAACACACACACACACACACACACACACACACACGGGCATACACACACACATGGGCGCACACACACGCAAGCACACACATAAACGCACACACTTTAGTTGTTTGAGATATACATTTTTAAAGACTATTTGAGTTCAAATGTATGTGTATTAATAATTGAGGTTAACACAACTAGAACTCTTTACAACGGTTTTTAGTGTAAACATATTATAATAATATTCACTTAACACAACTAGAACCCTTATTAAAATCATATTATAATCAAGGCACACCTCTCTGGGACATCTGTAGCCATCCCTGATGAAACGACAGCACCCATAGCGACCCTAGACAGAAAAAACACAGAGGCATGCTGGCATTAGTAGTTTGAATGAAGGGACAGCAGCCATAGCGACCGTAGACAGAATAAACACAGAGGCATGCTGTGATTAATAGTTTAATGACGATCTGTATTTCACTGATGTGGAATACACAGTTTGGTAATAAAAGCTACCTGTAGTTTGATTATATTAATTTAACTACCTGTGGTTTGGTGGTGTAACTACCTGTAGTTTAGAGATGATCTCTGTCTTGGTGACGTTGACTGTTTTAGCTGTAGTTTGGTAATAATAGGTACGTGCAGTTTGATTATATTTATGAATTACCTGTAGTTTAGTAATAATAGCTACCTGTAGTTTGGAGATGATCTCTGTCTTGGTGACGTTTGCGGTGTTTTAGCTGTAGTTTGGTGCTGTAACTACCTGTAGTTTGGAGAAGATCTCCATCTTTGTGACTTGGACTGTGTTTGGAGCTGTAACTACTTGTAGTTTGGAGATGATCTCGGTCTTGGCGACCTTGCCTGTTTTAGCTGTAGTCTTGTGCTGTAACTACCTGTAGTTTGGTGCTGTAACTATCTCCAGTTTGGTGCTGTAACTACCTGTAATTTGGAGATGATCTCAGTCTTGGTGACATTGACCAGGTCGGCATCCTCCACAGCGAAGGCTGGGAAGGAGATGATTGACAGCAGGCCAGCATCGATCTCCTTGGAGGTGGAGGCTCGCGGCAGCATGGAGCACAAGATGGACTGGACACACATGTAACACACACACACACACACACACACAAACATGCAACACAAGCACACACAGACACACACACAAACACGTAACACAAGCACACATAGACAGTATGTTAGTACGTACGTTTAGTACATTAGCCTAAAGTCTGTACGTAGTATGTTACCTGGCAATGTTCCATGTTGCTATGGAGAGTCTGATATGTAGTATGTAATGTGTAGTATGTACAATGTAGTATGCAGTATGTAATATGTAGCATGTAATATGTAGTATGTAATATGTAGTACATAATATGTAGTATGTAATATGTAGTATGTAATATGTAGTACGTAATATGTTATATGTAGTATGTAATATATTGCATGTAGTATGTACTATTTAGCATGTAGTATACGATATATAGTATGTAATATGTAGTATGTAATATGTAATATGTAGTATGTAGTACGCAGTATGTAGTATGTTACCCGGCACTGTTCCACTTCGTGAGGAGGGACATTGATGTAATTTGTAGTATGTAATATGTAGTATGTTACCTGGCAGTGTTCCACTTCATCAGGAAGGACATGGATGACTGACTTGGGTCCACCATGAGCTCCAAACAGATCCAACTCATCAATGGCTTCCAAAGCAGCCTGCACGACAGACAGAGACATACACAGACACACACACACACACACACACACACACACACACACACACAACACTAAAGCATTATAAAATGACCTATGTAAGAGTAAAATTGTCAGTTATTTTCTGGCAGTGATTAAACTTATATGTGCACATAACTGCAGTATGATTAAATTATGATGATGATGATGTGCTACCTTGGCCATTCCCACTGAGCTGGCATTAAGCTCTGGGATGCCTTGGTTAGTCTTGTCCCCTCGCTCCCACATCCCAAAGTCCTACACACAAACAATATGCACAGAGAGAGAGAGAGAAAAACAGAGTTCTTTCCTTACGCCTACATACTATGGTGCAACACTTATATTTACATCTAGTCCAGTATATATTCTCGATACTGTATACATATATACATCTATTCCTGTATATACATATATACTTCTCCCCTCTCCTTCTACCTACTGCTACTTTGTAGGCTGCCTCGATGTAGAACACCAAATTTTGGATGAAGGCCACCTCGTCCAGGTTGGAGATGATACGAAGACCTGAGAGATCATAGAGAGATATTGAGACGGAACACACACACCTAACAAACACACACCCCTAACACACACACACACACAACCCTAACAAACACACACACACACCCCTAACACCCCCCCCCCACAACACACATGGCCTTACCGGAGGCGGTCATCTGGCCCAGGGCCAGCAGGAAAAGGGAGGTGGCATCCACCTGGAGGTGCCCCCACTGCTCGTCCCCCACCACCGTGCTGCAGGTGGGGGTGTGGTACTTAGCGTGCAGGCAGTCCCTGGTGCTCTGGGTGTGCTTGAACTTCTCCACCTTGGCCACCTGCACACACACACACACACACACACACACACAGACATAGAGAAACACAAAGAAAGAAAGACATGCTGACACACACAGACAGTACAGTCCTACTTGTTGTCGTTGACAGTTTGATTGTAAACTGTACAACCAGCTATGACACACAGACACACACACTATGGCTATGTGTGTGTGTGTGTGCGTTCCTACCTGTCTCATCATGCACTGGAGCAGACCCTGCATCAGCTTCACAACACTCTGAGGAGGAGCAAGAGTGTCACTGGAGTTTCACTGTTTCATTCATAGTCATTCTGAGACTTCTCCACAACTGAAACAATTACACACACACACACACACACACACACACACACACACACACACACACACACACACACACACACACACACACACACACACACACACACACACACACACACAC
>JAVQIZ010089447.1:0-15000 GCA_036023535.2 Galaxias brevipinnis
ATATATATATATATATATATATATGTTAGTGTGCTTGCGTGTGCTTGTGTGTGTGTGTGGGTGGGTGTGTACCTACGCACACATGTCGACTTGAGGTGTTTAGGTCTTTTGTGAGGGAGGGTGGTCTCTTTGAAGGCGTGTGTGTGTGTCCCGGAATGCTGAGTGTACCAGAGAGAAGGCAGATAAGGAACTCGACAGATACCGACCAGCCGACAGGCCCTGGCAGGCCGCTGCCCTGATCACATCGGACGGGCGGGCGGGCGCTCACCTCCTCCTCGTTTGACTTTCCATCACCTATTAGACAGCTATGCAATTAGGGTTCTTTCTTTTTTTGGCAGGCAGCAAGATACTCACGTTTGGCTGAATGGACACGTGCTAGGCCTCCCGCTCCCACTGTTACCTATATGTTGGGCTGGTTGTGTAGGATTGTAGGGTAGACCCTGAAGAACTACATTAGGGTCTAAATAGTCTAAATTGTGCTCTTCAAATGTTCAAATCTATCAAAGGCAAAGTCACAAAGTCATTCCACTTCTTTAGGTGAACCCTCGGACATTTAAGAAAAGTCTGTCTCCATAACAGCAGAAAATGTGACAGATCAATTCCAGCTAGAATATGAAACAACATACCGTACGTATTACTGTAACAATATTGTCATATGACATTTGAGTCTTTGACAGTGCACCTGTGACACATCACCACCCGACATTTTCCCTTCGTGTTCACATTGTCTTCTCATAACTTACTTTGGACCAAAACCTGCTTTTTACCATCTCTGTCCTGCTCCTGATCATTATCCCTTATCCCTGCGTGCTCTTCATGAGCGGCTGTATGTGCATTGTCGACGCTTGTATCTTTCAGTGTCTTTGTGTGTGTGTATGTGTGTGTGTGAGTGTGTTTGTGAGAATGTGTTTTGTCTTTGTGTGTCTGTGTGTGTGTGTGTGTCTGTGGGAGAATGTGTTTTGTCTGTGTGTGTGTGTGTGTGTTTGCAAACGCGCGCGCACGTTCCTGCTCGGCAGCTGGCCGCTCCTCCGTGGCATTGTTGAGCTCGAGGGCCCGTCCTCCTACGCTCCCGTCACCGCACGGCGTTGACGCGTCCCAGAAGCCTCCTCACTCATTGACTCCTCTGTCCCCTTCCTCCCACGGTCGCGGCGCAGAATCCTGCTATTGTCCCACCAAGGTCAACTCCTGGTGTACGCAAGCCTGCAAACAGCCCGGGCAAGCACACGCTATAAGGGAGCGCAAACATTTACACATAACGCGTGGCACGCACACACACGGGAGTTTGAATGTATGCAATATTGTATGTCGGGATTCAAATGACAATGGTGCGGTACAAAGGGTAAGCGATCGAACCTAGCCACAGCGTTCATTATATTACCGACCGTATTGGTTCCTGTTACTTGAATATTCCTTGACGGTTGTTTAGGATATTGCAAATGCAACTTGGAGGGGACATTTAACAACTCGTCCAAATTAACTTGTGAGGAGCCGTTATGTTTGAGTGAAACCCTTAAATGTGTGTGTGTGTGTGTGTGTGTGTGTGTGTGTGTGTGTGTGTGTGTGCGTGTGTATCTGTGTTGCACCGCCTGTTACTGTCGAGGACGTGGGAGGTTCAGTGAGAGTTCCACTGTCTACATGAAGTCACTCGCTAACACACATCAACAAGCTGGCACTCGGCTGCTGCACCCGTGTGTGTGTGTGTGTGTGTGTGTGTGTGTGTGTGTGTGTGTGTGTGTGAGAGAGAGATTGTGTGTGTGTGATTTTGCCTCACTGCGGCTCTACCACTGTGAAGTTGTTGACCTTTCCCACAATTGTTTATATTTTAGTGCCCTGTTGTGGCCGAGGGACCTTTTACAGAGTTTGTGGCATGAAATGTATTCTTCCCATCTCACAGTTCTGAGACTGGACCCTAGCTAAGGTAGCAGTGCAAGAACAGACATCCCGCCAGAGTGCCCAAACTCTTTCCCTGGAATATGTTTCTTTGTTTTTTTAACCAGCTCAAAGCTGCTAGTGACTTCATGTTTTTCATTTGTCAACAAAGATCCAAATACGGCTTTTAAACGTAACACATTTCTACTGTTTTTCCTAATTGTCCGATGTCCTCGCCTTCTGAAAACGTGCACTGCAGCAAAAGGACCGATGGACAGGCTGCTCTGATCATCTAGATAAAGACCTCAGAGGAACAGTATCCGGCTGCGAACACAGGCATTATGGTTTGTCCCAACGCCAGGTCCAAAGCTGCAGACTCAATCCCACAAACCTCCCCTTTACATGGTTGTGGTTGGCTCTGCAATTTGCAATTGCGTGCATTACCCACAGATCCCGTTACAAACAATCACCCGGTAGACAGTAATAACCGCGAGAATATCCCATTGGACTTAAGTCAGGCATAAAGAACGTGGGTAGATATTAGCAATCACAGAGATACTGGGTGAAATTACAGCATGCTTTCCGACATCAGGAAGAGAGCATGGAGCCTAGGACCGTTTTCTATGTGGCGGCATTCTTCCTCATCCACACACAAAGGCCGGGGGATACCTCAGGCATAGCCTAAGGGAAAATCCTATCCTCTCCCTTTCATTTCATCGCCCCGCAGACTCACAAATTCCCTGCGAAAGACAAAAGAGTGTAAGTCACCCCAGACCATAATTCCACGTCGCATATCTGAGCCAGTCCTTTCCATGGGACCGTCCTCGTAGGCTGGGAGACACCGCTTTGAAGCTAATAGTTTCCATCCTTGGAGCAGTGACTCAACTTCCTACCCTCGGCACACGTCAGAGCATGTTTTTGCTGGCGGCCTCGACACTGATCATTACCTATACAATTTGTCGAGTGATTCCTCACCTGTGGATATGACACGCCTACTGCCGCTCAATTTGCCGTCATAATTGCCACATCAATATCGATCTAATTACAGTCCAGTGAGACCAGTTTCTTTATGCAGTTGCAAGAGGGATTCTTGGAAAAATCAGCAAAAACAAGAAAAACATGGTTTATCAACCACTCATTTTAGCTGGTTCGTTCATTGTTTCTGACCACAGAAACTGGCCAGTTGTAGTAATGTTTCCCATTACAGTCTCAAACAATACCCGTCACCAGTGAGTAGGCGTGCCATTTTTACTTCTCTCTCTCTCTCTCTTTAGGATATACTACCACTGAACTACGTCCACACAAAAAAAGACAGCTGCCATGCCATTCACGCACGTCACGGCACATTTCCATCCAATCACACGCTCCGAAGGCGAGGGTGCACGCGGTGACGTCTTCGGGTTTATTGGGGGGGGGGGGTTGCAGGTGAATGGGGTGAGCCTAGGAAAACAGCAGGAGGAGAAGCTGCACTGAAACAAAGAGGCAGCTGCCTCGGCCTCTCTGCCCGGACACTCCGTAGAGACAGGCTTAAAGTGGGCCAACACACACAAAGCCACACAAGTGTCTTTGGGTTTCAGAAAAGCAATATATCAATAAAATGTATAATTATTATTATTATCATTATATTATTATTATTATTATTATTATTATTATTATTATTATCATTATTATTATTATTATCATTATTATCATCATCATTATTATTATTATTATTATTATTATTATTATTATGCACGCACATACATAGGTCGTAAAGCAAGGTCAGCTGTGCGCAAGGCCTCAACAAACCAACCAACGTTTCTGTCGTTCAGCGCGACGCCGAGCACTTCGTTTGCCAACGCCAGGGCCTCACAACGTCTTACTGTTCCCTGCAGGGAGACCAACCTCTTCTCTGTAAGGCGCACCACACTCCCACACTCACACCTAATTGAACAGGTGACACATCGCCGGTGTTATTGCTTTTGATGGGGCCCTGCTCGGATGCTTGGCGGATGCGTCAGCAGGTGTTTTCTCACAGCGTGGGCGCCCGTAAACATTCTCGGTGTTTGTTTGCAAACTCAGTAGAAAGTCAAAATGGTGTGTGTGTGTGTGTGTGTGTGTGTGTGTGTGTGTGTGGTTGTGTTTGGGGGGGAGGCCCTGGGCTTTTCCATTCAGGGCACAGGAGAGAGCCGCCAGCGAGTCATACCATATAGCCGTAGTCACTACTGTATTATCCAGCCACACCTTCCATACAGTCTGACCACGCCCAACCTGCATAGTGACTCTGTCAGTCATATCGATCGAGTTCCCAGGACTATCTGGTTACCAATAATAACTGCATCTACAATATGACCTGGTTTCCGTCCAAAAGGGATTTGTTCACCGTTCTATACGACTCGAGATTCTCCCAGACAGACTACAGTTGCGTAGGTGGTGAGTTTCAGATTGTGACGTTGCATGCTGCACTGCCCTATGTGTTGCCTTTACTTTAAATCTGGCATCACCTTATGTGGGTTAAACCGTCTCTTTTTTGGAGCAGGTTTGCTTTCCACAGACAGTGAATGGGTGCCTACATCTTTCAACATTTGTTGCCATAAACTTACAAAAATGTTCTTCCGATAGCCCTGAGCCTTTTTTTCAAATGTTGCAAAATGGCAACGCTCTAAATGGCGGTGTGCGGTTACACTTCAACCTCGACGAGGACCCGTGCGATTTTCGAAAATGGTTTCTGTGTCCTGAAACATACTCCATGGTGTGTTTAGACAATTAAATGGACAGGGGGATTTACAGCGGACCTACAGGCATGAGACTAGACAAGTACAGGAAACATTTCCGAGGGCTTACTAGTAGACAAACCGACACACACACACACACACACACACACACACACACACACGCCACACGCACCAACACCAAAAAGCCTGTGTCTGATGGATTGTCAATTGGGACACATTGTTTCTTATTAAGGGCTCCTGACTGTGGACTAGCTGCTCCCCCCCACCCACAGACCTCTACACAACCCCGAGCAGCTATTCTGGAAACTGTTTAGCCCTAATCAAAACATCCATTTTACGGGGGAAAGCTGTGAGGACTACTTTACAAGAGTAAAAAGTAATGGCACGTCTTAAACTGCTGTTATAAACAATGGCGTCTCTGCTAATAAAAGCGTGTCCGGGATCGGTGTAACGGGCTCTCTTTGTGTTTTAGTCATTTTTTCCCGCCACTATTCTGCAAAGTGCACTTGAGGGTCCCCCCCTTCAACGGGCCGCCATCATTTCTTGGCCCGGTCTCCTTGCATTGTGTCTTCACTTGACACAAAACAGAAACATCTCCCTCTCCCACACCCTCGCATGTCATATCGTATGTCTTGTCTGTCTGTTGATCGCGTTCACACGTTTACACTCCTCGACACGTTTACAGTCCGGCATGCCTGGCGCAGACCGACAGAGGTGCTGGCTGCACCCAGGCCGAGCTCCGTGAGCTCCCTGTGTGGTGAGGGCATGAGTTAAGTGTGACGGACAGCAAAGCTGGTCCGAGCCCTAGTGGACGTGGAGCCACCAGGGACCGAGAGACACATCTGCTGCCTCCGCAACCACCGTCTACCGGGTTACCAGGGAGCAGCATCTGCTAAAGCCATTCAGACCAGACAGAGCTAGAGGGGAAACAGAGGGAGAGGAGGAAGAGGTGGGAAAGGGAGATCACGGGACGAGATCTGCATTGCTTATAGGTGAGTTTCCAACGAATACATCATGGATCGGGTGGCATAGTTAATCCATGTTTGTGCTTGTTTGTAAATGAGTACGCAGGCACACTCAGGGCAGATGCCTTTTGGGTTTCAGGCCCTGCACAGCGTCATGGAAAAGGTTCCCTTAAGTTCAGGGACGCTCCCAAAGCCATTCCTCACACAGGCGCCAGAAAATCAGAGCTGGCACGGGGCAGTGGACCGGATAGAGCAGTAGTCACAGACGGAGCAGGGTTGAACATCCTCAGGAAACACGTCGGCCTCAAAGTCAGCTCCGTGGCAAACCCAAGACCGTTATGATTCATGCATTATGGACAGAGTGGTGAAGGGTTTTGCGATGCAGGCTAATAAAAAAGGAAGGAGCAGTGAGTTGTTGTGGTTGCCACAACCTGACTGAGGCCAAACAAGGTGATGACATGAAATACCTGTCTGGATAGAATATCAGTGGAATGTTTTTTTTACTCGAGGGAACGTTGTTCTGTTCTCATCCTGTGTTGTGGTATTAAAAGTATTAGAACTATTTCCACTGTTTGAAAAAGTGGACATGGTAGGCACTACATAACCTTGTTCCCCCAGATAATTTAACTTTCAATAAATCTTCATAAATACTTTGAATACAGTAATATATTTGAACATATAGTTTGGAACATTTTTCAACTCTTATGTCAAGGCTGTTCACAAATCCATTTGTTGTTACCCGGTTATGGACCCAATTATATAATCTGTTTATGTGGCTCAATGTTTTTAATGGAACAGTAAAATGGGATATTCTATCTCTGAGCTTCATAGATTTTGAGGTTTGACTTTTGGACAACGTACTGGACCCACATCCCGGAATAACAGCCAACATCTTACTTCAGACGGGTGTTCAAAGTCCCCTCAAATGCCTCCATCTGTGTATTCCACGAATCGATCACCTCATGGGTCTCTGATGGCCGGAGATGTCATCACCGTGCTCAGCCTGAGCCAATGCACACTCTCACAGCCTCCAAAGTCTCTTGTGTCTTGTTAGGTTTGGGCCCAACAATACCAAACTTCAACTTGTGAGAGGAAATTGATCCCGGAATCCAGGCGGATAGTGTGCAGAGATCGAGACCAACGTGATAAGGTAAGTGTTAACGTTTCCATGAGAACTTCAGCCTTCATGTTGGAATCGAAACGCGCCTGGACAGATGTTGTCTTTCAGTGTCTATTTAGTTTCCATTGACCTGCTGGACGCAGCTCTGTTTGAACGAACACCCCTGAGCTTTCAAGATGAATGGCAAAATAAAAGACTGTGGAGGGAGGGGATGGGAAAAAGTGAGGAAGAGGACAAGAGTATTTTGAGCTTGAGAATGTTGAGTTGATTTGTCTGCTGTTCAACCCCGTAGACTAACCTTGACCCAGCCCGGTTTCAGAGTGGTGTGAATTTCTTTTGAAAATTACAAGTTTTCTCTTGACATTGTGGCCTGCAAGTTATTTTAGGTTTAATTAAATAAGCCTATATGTCTGGCATCTTTTTAAATATACCCTGCTCAGCTCTCAAAGCACCATCACAGGTAATTGTGTGCCATTTATCGTAAAGTCTCCAGCAATTTTACAAAAAGCCAGGTTCTAGTGTTCTTTAAAATTGGATATTTTGGGTGAAAGATGTATTTGTGTAGCCCACATTTATGTACATGCGTACATTTTATTCTGTGTGTACACACACACACACACACACACACACACACACACACGGGACGGTAACCAGTTGGCAGACACCCGGTGCGCTCAGTGCCAGACACCTCTCTAATCAGGGTCGGTCACTGGAGAGAAACGGCTGCTCCCTTAATCCTCCCTCTAACCAGGAAAAGATGTGGCGACCCCATCCAGCGGGGTCTGCACAGCGGCCGGTAAACGCCCCGCCCCACCCTTTCTTTTTTTTTTGTCTGGTGGGGGCTCATAATCATTTCATCGTGAACCCCAGAAATATTTCAATATCCTGTAGCGTCGGCATGGCGGCCGCGCTGCCTACCGTGCTACCCGGAGTGGTGCGGTTAGCATTTCCACCCTGCTTTTATGGCCTGAACTTTTCGCGGTAATTGCGCCAGTGTTTTTCCACCCTTTTTCCCTTTGCCACGGAAAACATTCCTATCAGACACACGAAGAGCAGATCCCACTGTTGATAGTCTGGGACACAGGATATTGCCTTGCGTAGGGGTTTATTATGTGCACACCGACGGCTGGAACGACTGTCACTCGGTATTCCGACGGTGCTCTTTGAGGCTCCACTCCTCTCAAGGTCCTCGTGTCGGAGGAGAAAGATTGTCTGTCTCTCCCTCTCTCCCTGCCTCTCCCTCTCTCTCTCTCTTTCTCTCTCTCCAATACGCACACATACACACACACACACTCACACCCACCTCGCAGCGAGGAGTTGTCAGCAGCATGGCCACCGTGTGGTCGACGGGTCTTCCGTGTGGTCGCTTGGCGCTCGGCGGTGGACCCATAAACATGTCTGTTCCACTTCGCTCCGACGCCCCCGAGTGGCCGCGCCCGGGCCCCGGCAGGACCACACACCACCACACACCACCACACACCACCACCACCACCACCACCACCACCACCCTCCTCCCGGTCCTCACCCCACTCTTTAGTCCCGCCAGACCACAAGCGGCACTGGGCCTCCAGCGCTCTCTCAGCCAGGGCCAAACCGCCCAGCATCAGCCCGCTCTGTCAACACCGCTGGGCTGCCGCGGCGCGTCCACGCTGACCACATTGACCACTGATGTTTCACCCCGTTGAGGCGTCGCTCAGCTGCTGCGGAATATCACGGAGGACGCCTGTGCAGAAACCCAGTGGTAACAGGTGGGGGCCAATGTGCATTTACATAGAGTGGAATAACTGGAGGGGAGAGGGGGTGCTGCTTGTTCCTTACTCGTGTGTGTAACAGGAACTTTCAGAGAGAGCTCACTGGTGGGAGCGTTTCACGGCGGGCTACTGTACTGCCTACAGGCAGACAAAAGGGGGGAAGATTGAGGAGGAGTCCAATGAAACCTAATCTCTGGGGGGTGGAGGGGGGGGGGGGGGCGTGGGGGGGGGCATCCTTGATCCTGTACGGTCGGGTCTCCCTGACGGTGGGTAAGATTTAAGGACGGCTCATCCCCGTTTCCTGTGCTTTATCCCCACAATCTGGACAAGCATTTAACGTCACATCGTTGGACCATTGCGTCACCATAGGTTGAACCGCATGATTGTAGTGCACGAGACCTACGTGCACGTGTGCCTGTGTGGTAAAATATGATGGAAAGAGAATGGGTGACATGGAGGAGACGTCAAAAATGTTTAAGCTGCTGTGTTTTTATAAGGCATGTCTTTCTGCTGAGCCATTTGTGTTGTGTATGCCTCAGACGCAGGAAAAAAATATTCCAAGATACCTACATAACATTCGTTTTCAACCACTGAAACAATTAGCCAAGTTTGCCCTGAGTTTCCGATAGCAATAACTAACTCACCCAAATTCCCCCCCCAAAAAACTAAATTAGAGATGAATTTACGGCACTACTTGGGCTTCATGTAGTGGATGGGTTTCAGCCTACAGCCCCTGAGCTCACTCCTGTCAAAACAGTGTGTGGATGACAAATGTCTTGTTTGCCTGAACTGTCTGGGGACGGGCTTACGTCAACGGCTTCGGTTGCCCTGTGAAGGGTCTGGTGTAGTGCAGGCCCCGTGCCGGACCACTTGGGCAACAGGCTTGGCTTTCACACTCTCTTTTCCCCCTGTGCTTGTGCAGAGACGCTTTATAGAAACAAACTCGACGGGTTCCGCTAGGTGTGATACCAGCCTGGTCTGGTTTACATCCTGAGAGAAAGAAAGAGAGAGAAAAGAGAGCAAGCGTGAGTGAGAGAGAGGGAGAAAGAGACAGAGAGTTGGCGCTCACAAGAGAGAGCGAGAGAGGGAGAGAGAGAGAGATAGCAGGAGAGAGACAGAGGGAGAGAGAGAGAGAGAGAGAGAGAGAGAGAGAGAGGAATTTGAGTAAAAAAACACAGTGGGAGAATGAGTTGCATCAAGTTGAGGCCACCATTTGAACCAGGGAAGGATTTCCGATTTCCTCTCATCACATAACCCAGTTAATGCTGAACCTCTGCCTGGCAAAGGGATGCAAATGTATGAGATTGCGTGTAGATGTGTGTGTTTGTTTTGCAATTTCAACTGTTGATTTTTATTTATCTGTTCTTTAATTGTGTATTTATTTGGTTTTCTTTGTTAGATTATTCGATTTTATTCGGTTTAATGTATGACTGTTTTCATTTTATCAACTGTTTATTTTGTTAAGGAAAGGTAGAGAATGATGATGAGGATGATTATTATTTGAATTAATATTATCATTATTAGTACTGTCATCAGCTGTGCTGTTTAAAACTCCTGGCCCAATCTTGTACTATTTTTGTGAAACAACTTCAAACCTCTTACACTCCATTGAAACGTAACCAAGCACTTACCCATAAAGTAAAGATTAAGGGAGCCTAGTGTGCAGACTTGCTGAAGTTGTAACAGCTCTTAGACACACACAGAAACACACACAGAAACACACACACACACACACACACACACACACACACACACACACAGCATCAGGGTCTGAGTAACACAGTTAATTAGCCTCCCTTCAGAGTGGAGAGAGATGAATAGTGTCAGGCAGGTGCTGTCAAGACCATTCCATGCTCCACAGGAGAAGGTCTGGGCACCGTTGGCACTTGATCCTGCACTCCGGCACACGCACTTACGGTTTCCCCCCCTGCTGCATACAAACACACTGCTAATGCTCCCCCCCTCCCCTTCATTCCCTTTGTTATTCTTAGCGATTGTATGGTGTTAGTCTCCACCGACACAGGCACTGTGGAGGACCAGAGAGGGGAGGAAGTTATCCGTGGTGTTTAGACCAGGCCGTCCACCGCCATCTTTTGTTCCGCTGTCGGCTCTTGTCACTGTCAAGGCTCGACTGTGCAGAAAGGTTTCAGAGTGAAAGCAGAAA
Organism: Galaxias brevipinnis; assembly: GCA_036023535.2. Lineage (NCBI taxonomy): Eukaryota > Metazoa > Chordata > Actinopteri > Galaxiiformes > Galaxiidae > Galaxias > Galaxias brevipinnis. The sequence goes on from JAVQIZ010089447.1 coordinate 10,584, forward strand.
ACCTCTCCAGACATTATAAGCTGTATGCGTGCTCTTAGCGTGCGTGCGTGTGTGTGGGTGTGTGCGTTTGGCTTTGTCTGTGTGTGTGCATGGGTGCGTTTGCCTGTGTGCGTGTGTGTGTGTGTGTGTGTGTGTGTGTGTGTTTGTGTGTGGACAGCTGTGGTCGATTACCTGGCCTCAGCAGTATAGCATAGCGGGAGACCATGTCAAGGCTGTGACATTAGCGGTACTTCCTGGGTTGAGGATTTGATGTAAGATTTCAGCAGTCAGATTTTGACGTCTCCAAGACAGTTGTCTGCCTTGCCGGGCGCCTGTCTGTCTTCTGCCAAACCTTGTGTTCAAACAATGCAGAATTGCACATACAGTACCGATAAGCATCTTTAGATAAGATTACAGTGTTTTCTTCATAGGAAATTCATATCGCGTGCCAACTTTACCATGCATACATGTGTAACTTTGACCAGAGTATGATCGTGGGGGGTTTAAGGTCATTTAGAAAAGCTATTATTCAATTATGGCTTATTGACGGTCCGATTAGGAGCGGGTAGTTAAAGAGTCAGAATCTGTGAATGGAGTTGTACTTTTCAAAGGCACCGAGATAAGATTTATTTGTGGGAAAGGTTTGCTTTACGAGTTCATTCGCCTCCTTCCATCCCAGTCCGACCCTGCATGCAGCCTTTCCACCACTTTAGAAACACAATGATTTTAACCCCTGGCCCTTGAATAATTGTGGCCAGGTGGTCCCCATCTTAAGCTCACAGCTTGGAATGGTGAGTGTGCGTGCGTGCGTGCAAATGTGTGTGTGTGTGTGTTTATGCTCAAGTGTGCCCTCACATGGTTTGTTTGTGTGAAAGATATGGGAATGATTAATAGAGAATCGACACATGGACAACCATTACCCCCCCCCCCACCCCATCCTCTCCTCTACTACCACCCACCCAGGGACTTATCCATATGTGATCTGGGCTCAAAGACTAAGTGTGTGTGAGAAAGGGGGCCCCACAGTGAAGTATTCACAGGTGTCCTCGGCCATTAGCATGGGTTTATAACCCAGCTTCTCTCCCACACACGTACACACACGCACACACACACACACACGCACACACACACACACACACACACACACTTTGGAAGAGATAAGCATGGAAAATCCTACTCCGGTGTATTTATTTTTGAATTTAGGTCCCTCGCACAGGCCCAGAGACTAACTGCCCCGCCGCGGTTAGGCTAAGGTGGAGTGACACGACCGCACTCTGGTCTCAGAGAGTCAACAAGGTGTGTTCCCGCAAACACAAGTTTGTTAGGATGACTCCTGCGTACCTCTTAGCAAAACATTTGCTTTTGGTCGACGACCAGGTTTAAATATTTACAGGAGGTAAGGCCGGCGCGATAAGAAAAAAAGCAAAACGCCATGTCTGTGGTTGAAAGCTCGGACCGTGTCACACACAGGACACCGGAAGTGGTGGGTTATCCCATGGCTCACGGCGCTGGTTCTTCCTCCTCCCATTGAATCTCTCGTAAGTCCTGTCGTAAACGTGAAATTCTCACGCAGCACGGCTGGGATTGCAAATCGGCGTGGACAGGCTACGCATGTCGGTGCTTCGGGACCAGATGGCGGGCTTGTGCGGCAGCTCGTCTTCGTCACCGTGCAGGACCCTTCGCTGAGAGGGTAAACAAAAGAGTCCCGTCGAGTGTTCAGGGGAAGCGTTTGAGGCCAACGAGAACCAGAGAAAGACAGAGGTCTGAGAGTAGAGGAAAAAAGAGTCCCGTCGAGTGTTAAAGGGGAAGAGGAGTGGAGAATGGAGGCGGCGCGCCACTGGCAAGACACCCGTTCCTCACGCTGAGGCGCTCAGACAGTCAGCCCGGTTCAACACAGCCATCTGGGGCTCTGAGTGGGTCGTGAAGGTAAACACAGATCAGAGATAATGGAACCCAGAGGTCCGTCTCGGAGGGAGGTTTTGGCCCCGGGTTGAACACGGGCTTCCAACCCCGGAACGACTTCCCTCTGCGAAAAAACAGGAGGATTCCTGTCCTGATTATGGCCTTCGCCAGTGTCTGCACGGGGAAGAATGCGCCTGTAAAACACGTTTACGGCGGCGTAACATCTTGAATTAGTTTTATTTATGCTTTCTGAAGGGGAAAGGGGGGGCAGGGGCGGGTGCACATCTAAATTTATGGGGTGGGTTCCAGCCGAGTTATCAGTGTTTATCTTTGTCAAGTGGAGCAGGGGTCGCTGTTGGGACTTGACGAAAATTCGGAGCATCGCCGAGTGAGACCGGTGGGAGTGAAATAGAGTTGTAAATATCAGTGGCGAAACGGTGTAACCATGATGAAGTGTGGGAACGTGAACTGGAACAGGATGGCGGTGGCCGTAGATGAATGTCTTGGCTGCAAGGTGGGCCAGGATGGCGGAGCGTGGAGGCAGACAGACCCTAATAGGTGGTAATTGTTGTGTTCCCCCTGTATTTTTAATGATGCCAGGGTTATTACAAGCTGAGGGGGGTTTCAGGTTGCATCACCGTGTCTTCTTGTTCTGAAGAGTGTGACGAGGGCCGGTGGCACGCTCTGAATAAAACATCCCTCGGCCCCTCTCTCTCTAGCACACACACACACACACACACACACACACACACACAGAGAGGCTCCTACAGTATAGGCAAGCAATGACACACGCACAAATTCTCATTCCCATTCACACACACACACACACACACACACACACACACACACACACTTTGACACACGCTAAATAAAACAGCATCCCCAGTAAGCCAATCCCGCGCCCATATGCTGAGCACAGCATGGCGGCACGCTGCATTGTGCGGCTTCATGACATATTAAGGTCTTGAGTTTCAAATTAGAAACCATAACACCGGCTGGAGATCAAAAGGGGACCGTTGGTATTTTTGTCTGGCCGAGTAGACTATTTGGATTCCACTTGATTTCTCTGCTTTCCACAAGTGGAAAGGCTGCCTTTTTGTTAAACATCGAACAGATTGTCTGTGTGACCCGGAAAGGCAAAGAAACACAACCGCGTTTGAACATGTGTTCTTTTGATAAACGCTGCATGCAGAACTTGTCCAGGAACTTGGACGAACGACAGAGGCGAGTCGATGAGCCAACTCATCTGGAGATGAGATTGCAAGTAAGAGTGAGAAAAGAACAGAGTTTAAGAAAAAAAAAGGGTTCCAGAAAACAACACAGGAAATGAAACCAGACCCCACTTTACAGTTTGAGCTGCTTGCAGAATCACAACGCACTTACTTTTCCTTGTTACTCGGTCGCACCGCTAATTTCCCTTAATAAGATCAACTGTTTATGAGCCCTTGTTATACAGGCACCGTTAAAAAAAAAACAAAAAAACTCAAGACCCGGGAAGAAAATCTGTTTCCCCTCATCGCGGCTCATTTTTCTAGCCTTCACTCATTCCCATTGGCCTCAACACTGCCTGCGCGTAATGCCTGGCCTGTCATGCACCCTCCCTGTGTGCTGGGGAGACACAGTAAATACAGTGAGTTAGCATTGGCATGCTACATTGGCTAGCATTGGCATGCTACACTGGGTGCCTCTATCACAGAGGGGCCTTCGTAACGCTTCCTTAGCTGGAGACATGCCACCCTTCCTAACTAGCAATAATGGCGGCAGGTATCGTATAGCTTAACAAGCAAACTCTCTAACAGCAGTTGGCAATGGTACAATGCTACTTTGTGCTAGCGCCTGGAACCAGAAAAAGATGTGCAAGAGCCGTAGCATTTTGTAAATTACGGTAACGTAACGGTGATTAACTGCCATGGCAATGCGCTTCTATAATATTGTGTAGCAGAGCCCAAACACACGGTTTGGGCATCTTTGTGTGAACTTTTTCAAAAGCTCGATCGTGTGTAATTGTTGCCCTGTCTAGGGGGAGGCGTATGACGCGTGGGCATTCACACATCTGTGGTGTGTGTGTATGTGTGTGTCCGCCAGTATGTTCTCGCTCACACACTGTTATAAAAGAAAGGTCAAAGAGTTGGGCACAGGCCCGGGGGCTAATTGTTGCTGATTAAACAGCTCCAAGTTCACAGCTGCTGAAGTGACTCAATTCCTGTAAGTCTTAATAATTACACCCTTTTAAAAAGCTGGACCACCATGATTTACTTTGGCTCCTCCACCTTTTTTCTTAGCCGTTGCTTACCCCGCCAAAGTGAGCTAAGATGTAAACAGTTTTTTTTCTTGTCGAGGTCAAGATGAATTTGGAAAATAAAATAAAAGAGAAAACAGTCACTGCTACATTCACAACAAGGAGCTATCTAACTGTACCACAGTCTAAAATGGTCGACCACAGAAGCTGCGTCACTGGAGTAGTTTAAGGGTAGTGCCTTGCTCAAGGGCAAATTGTGGGTTGTCGCAGAGGGAGGGAGGGGGGACATAAGCAATT
>JAVQIZ010089447.1:20000-22788 GCA_036023535.2 Galaxias brevipinnis
CCCGCTCCCTCCACCTCTCCCTCTCCTAAACGGATCTGTCTCCGCCGTGCACTCTCGATCCGTCTCTTTTATCACATTACTTGTTCCCAGCCTGCCGAGGTCGCCCAACGTCGGCTGAGGTGGGCCCAGCTTCCGTGCAGTGTTTGACGTGGCCACTGGAGGGCAATGCTGGTCCTTGTGTCTGTTCACCCGAAAGTAAACTTGAAACGTAAGGGATGCTTGGTGTATTTGGGTGTGTGTGTGCCTTTGTGTGTGTGTGTGTGTGTGTGTGTGTATGTACCAAAAGAATACCACAATACTACATGTCAATAAAAGTAGATTCGACAGGCATGATTTAACTGGAGCCCTTTATACGACGATAAAAACGTCCAGAGATCTTCCATCTCAGACACACAACGTCGGGTCTCCAGGGCTAGACTCATTACAGATGCACTCTCGTTAGCGTACAGGGCCGAGCCGAACTCGGCAATTACCAACAATTGGTATCATTTACAATGAAGGGACTGAAAGTATATGTGCTGGTCTGGAGACTGACTGGCTGCCCGGTACTGATCCCTGTCTATGTAATGGGAGAGGCGACGCAGTAATCCGTCCCCTCTTCAGCTTGATCTGATTAGGCAGGGCATCATACACGGGGACTCCCTGGGCCGCAGGTGGACGGTAACACAAGTCCTAGGAAAGTGGGAGTCCATGGGTTGAGGGAGCCTCCGCGAGGAAGATGGAGTGGGCTCGCCACTGACCTTCGATGGACCTCGGAGACCGATGGGTGGGTGGTGCTTTGGGGGCCTTCTTCCTGGTTGTAGCGCACCGGCGTCACTGAAGAGAGACAGAAACAGATGTGAGTCCTGTCCGTGCGTGGCGCCCCTTGATGTGGATTTTTTTTTTCTTTGTGTGGCATTGGCGTAAACAGGTGGAGTCATTTGTTAAAGGGGACCTATTATGCTTTTTGGGGGTTTTCCCCTTTCCTTTAGTATGATATATAGATTTTTGTGCATGTAAAATGTCTTGAAAGTTACAAAGCCCATGTTCCACTCCAAAGGGAGCTACACTCTCTCACAGAAAACACTACTCCTGAACTGCCTGAAACGCCTTGTTTGTAGTCCGGCATTTTCTTCTGTAACTTTTCTACGTCACTAAGTCAGACATTAGCATAATGCCCACCTAGCGGCTAGTTTGGCACGCACTCAAATAGAGCCAGTCAGAGCGGAGGCCAGGAATTTTGTATAGTGATTTCGCCATGACGCTGTTTTTGTTAGTGCAAAGGCAAATTCCCTTTGTTTGGGCAGCTGACCAATCAGAGCAGGTTGGGTTCGTTGGAACGGGGCCTTAAAGAGACAGGAGCTAAAAAAAATGCTAAAATGGAGCTTTTCAGACAGAGGGTGAATAGAGGTGCTGCAGACCCAGGCAGTTTGTAAAAAAAAAGTTGTTCATTGAACATTAAAATGCATAAACCTATTCTAGTAGAACTCCTAAATAAAGGTATGAACCAGAAAATTTGCATTATAGGTTCCCTTTAAAAACTTGAACGACTTCTCCAATGAGGAACTGGTAGGTTTAGTCGTCCACCCAGGCTCTGTTGTTTTCTTACCTGACAGTGAATTAGCAGAGGTTTGTAGTTTTAACAGTCGATGTTTGAATCATGTTGGAAATAGGGCAAAATGCTGCATTGAATAACATTTCAAGCAGTCTCATAAATGGAACCCAAATGGACTGGCACGTTATGGTGTGTGTGTGTGTGTGTGTGTGTGTGTCTGTCCATGAATGAATAGTAGGGTACACATACTGTATACACTTGACAGGGTATGTAAAAATACAGCATAATTAATGTGAAATAACTTCCTGTGTGGAACACTATATCTGTCTGTGTCTGGACCCATTGTAGCGAGGATATAACATCCTCAGAAACACCTCGCAGAAGCACAGATGCTCGGACACACATAAGTAAACATGCTTTCACACACACACAGACGCATGCTCCTAAATAAACATACATATGGACACACACACACACACCCACACACACACACACACACACACACACACACACACACACACACACACAAAGATTCAAGCATTCAACCAGGCATCAATACCTATATCCCTCTGCAGAGAAAGACACCACGCCCATTTCAGCCAATAGAATGCTTTTCTTTGTCACCTTGTCGCCCTCTTTCAAACAGAGTAATCCTCTGAGAAGGAACTCGGTGAACTCCCAGCGTAACGTGTGAACCTTCCACGGGAACGGAACTGATCTGGCAGAAAACGAGTCCCCCGGTGTCCCCTGTCTGGAGGTATGCGTGTGTGTGTGTGTGTGTGTGTGTGTGTGTGAGTGTTTGTCTACGTTTCCTTTTTGCCACAGGCTTCTAATTAGCAGATTTCTCTCCAACCTAGCGTGGTCTAACTGGTCTGAAGAGATCATATAAAGTGTATTTTTAGAACAGCTGAATGTATATAAAAGTCACTAATTACGCCCTAATGATTCAAAGTTTCAGTCAGGAAGTCTAGTGTTGCAAGCGTTGCTAATTGAGTGGGCCGAAAAGCAATGTGTTGTCTGTATTATGGTGAGTGTGTGTGTATGTGTGTGTGTGTGTGTGTGTTTGCGTGCATGAGTGTGTGTGAGCGAGTGTGTATTTGCGTGTGTGAGTGCGTGTGTGTGTGTGTGAGTGTGTATTAGCGCGCGTGTGCGTGTGCGCGTGTGTGTTTGGAGTAGGAAAGAAAGCCTCATGGAATTTGTGATGGGGCATAATGAAAGGTTCTCCACCCCCCCCACCCCACCCCCCCACTCCCA
>JAVQIZ010089450.1:0-15324 GCA_036023535.2 Galaxias brevipinnis
TCGACAGAAAGTGTGAGAAAGAAGGAGAGGAGCGGACAGAGGGGAAGGTGTGAGGTTGATAGCGATGGAGGTAGAGAGAGTGGTCGACAATGAGTGCAGGCGACAGCTGTGAAGAGACAGATAAGGATGGAGAGAGAGAGTTAGAGAGAGAGAGAACAAACCGAGTGAACAGGAGCTGATGGGGGGGGGGGTGGAATGGACAGAGCGGGATAGAGAGCGATTATAAAGAGAGAAAAATAGAAGGATGAGAAGGGACAAGAGGAGATGGAAAATGAGGGGTAAGTGAACAGAGGAAGTGTGTGTGTAGGTGTGCGTGTTTTTCTATACTTGTAAGGACATAAATTGGAGTTTTACTACCCAGGTGAGGACCTAATGACAGGTCCCCACAAAGTGGTTCTTTAATAGAAAGCTAAAAGGTTGTTTTAAAACACCTAGTATGAATGAAATACAATAATTGTCATCATGATAGAGGCAACATATTGAACAAAATCAAAAGTCTATAACATGTATCGACAATGAAACATATGCCATGGGTCAGGGTCCGGGTAAAGGTGATGGTTAGGGTTAAGGTTGGGGTTAGGTTTAGGTTTTTCAAAAAACTGTTTTTATTTACATTTAGAGTAAAATGACTTCAAGGTCCTCACAAGTATAGAAAGAAAACAAGCTGTGTGTATGTGTGTTTCCTCAGGCCCAATCAGTTTGTCAGTGAGATATGCCTATCAACACTCTAGCCACTATTTAAACAACTCCAACTGAACAGTACCCAGCCCCCTTCATCCATCGCCCCTCGTCCTCCTCTCTGTCGCTCCACTCAGAACTGATTTATGGAACAGATTGGTGACGCAATGATTTCTCACCAAATATTACTTTATGACAAATCGGCGATTTGCTGAGGGGAGAAATGTGCGCGTGATTGACTGCCCGGTGCTGGTCGGATGTCTAATGTGCCGAAACTAGCATGATAAACCGTTTGGAGGATTCAATTAGGGGGAATTTAGGGGGATCCTGCACGACTGTTTAAGGTATGAGTGTTTATTTAGAGAGACTGAAAGACAGAAAGAGTGTGAGCGGGGAGAGATAGCCGGGGGGACGTGGGGGCTGACAAATGCCTTCTCACTCCCCCCTCCCCGAACCCTCCCATTCCTCTCTCTCCCCCCTGTCTCATTTCATGGTGGCAGGTTTTTCTATTTGTCAATCTCAGCTTGACTAAAGAATGGCTTACATTGTGGTCTGGCCATCTTGCAGGACAGTCTGGTGAAAAGACAGAGAAAAGGAGAGAGAGAGAGATAGAGAGAGAGAGAGAGAAAGAGAAAGAGAGAGAGAGAGAAGAAGAGGAAGAAGAAGAAGAAGAGAGGCGTTTCGAGAGAGAGCAAGATCTAATAAAGAAACAGTAGGACAAGTTCTCAGTGGCCAAAAGCAATATCTCTCCCGTGATGAGAGCGGGCATGGGGTGCGGACACAGGCTCCCAGCCGCTCAGCCGCTTCAGAGAGACGGAGAGGCCAGGGATGACAGAGCCATACGGCTGGACGACCCGCTGGGGTTCTGCTCCGCTGGCCATGCTCTCGTGTTTGGTAGACGGTCTCCGGGCCAGTACACACACGCACGCGCACACACACACACACACACACACACGCGCGCCCACACACACACGCCCGCACACTCACGCGCACACACACACACGCGCCCACACACACACACACACACACACACACACCCATGCACACACACACACACACACACACACACACACACACACGCGCGTCCACACACACACGCCCACACACTCACGCGCACACACACATTCAAACATTTGGTTGTTGATTAAAGTCATGAGATGTGGCTCCGAGTCATGTGCAAGTCACTATTTATCAAATCAAATCTATAGTACGCGTGCACATAAACACCCACACACACCAATAAACATTGAGGTGAATGGTGACCGTACATCAGTCTGTCCATGGGAGACCAGCAACATAAATATAGGAGCAGATTTACAATTGTGGGTTTTAAAGAGGCCTGCGAGCGTGCGTGTGCATGCCCGCATGTGTGTGTGTGTGTGTGTGTGTGCGTGTGTGTCGTCTTTGCTGACTCATCGGTTCTTTTATATGACTACAGATTAGACTCTGGTGGCTGAGAAGAAAGGAATTATACCCTCTTATTATTTCAAAGAGAAAGACAGAAGAGAGGACACACGCATGTAATTGCAACGGGCAACGAAACACTTTGCCAGCCATTACAGCCAACGGTCTGTAATTAAGCTTAGCATCGATGCTACACCCAGACTCCAGTGACTCCCGAGTGAAGCCAGCGAGGTGTAATTACTCTGCCTGCGCGTTAAGCCTGGCTCCAGCTCCGTGCCCCCCGAGCTACACCGTCGCCTTTGAGTGGTCCTAATTCATTGGGAGGTTCTGCGGGCTTTTATAAACGACTACTCTGACTCAACTGGACTGGTGAGGTGGGGAGAGAAGGACGGCGCCGGGGAGAGGAGAAAACTAGTTTGGAAAAGTTCTGCCGGAACCCAAATAGGCTTTGTAGGTGGGTTTTTCCACGGTACGTGTTTGGAACGTATGTTTTCTTTTCTTTGCTTTCGTATAAAGGTCTGTCATTTAAGTATTTATAAAGTGCTTTGTGTTTGGAAACGCTATATAAATATGATGTATTATTATTATTTGTCTATTTCTTTGTTTTAGCTGGATACTGTACATGTCAAAGTGTACAACAAACATCTACGGTACTGGTCAGCGGCTTTGCGCTGCTGCGTCAGAACGCCCTGGCCACACTCAGACGTTCAGGGAGATGTCTGGAAGCAGTGTGGGGCAGTGGATGACGAGCAGCCACTGTAACAGCAGGACTACAAAGCCTTATCTATGGCGTCCTTATCAATAATTCACCAAGCCTCCACGTCACACCCACATCCCCCGAGCGCGCTCCACAGGCACGAGGAGCCTCCTGCCACTGGCTGCTGTACATTAAGACAGACCGTCGGCACACATCAAAGCCCAGGCCCTCTCAGTGGGGTTCCATTTCCAACCCAGAGGGGATGGAGCGGGAGGGGGGGGTTAAGGAGTGTGTGAGAGGTAAGGGGGGAAGGCGGGTGTCGTGTCACAGAGGGGACAGGTGGGGGTAGAACCGTCTGGGCTGTGGCCAGTGAGAACGTCTTCCGTCGCCTTGCGGTGGCACCGTTGAGTGGTTCCCTGTCTGTCACTCTGAACGCTTAGCCGCTAAAGTGTCCGTCCCCTCTCCGGGCGTCAAACGCTGGACGGAGGGTGTGAACCAAACCAGGGAGCACTCCCTAAACACTGGTTATGGAAGTGATAAGACACGGTAGAGTGTGAGGCCGTCGGTCCCTGAGGAGAGGAGGAGACTAGGATCGCGGAAGTGCTCTCCCCCACCCCCGCTCTAATCACACACAAACACACACGCACGGTTCCAGCTGGGACCCACACCTCTGATATGATAAGTGTACAGTGCATGTGTGTGTGTGTGTGTGTGTGTGTGTGTGTGCGCGTATGTCTCGGCGTCGTTAGAAGCACAAGGACACACACGGCCCCTTCCATAGCCGGAGATCAGGCAGCGTTGTCAGGGGACCTAATTAGAGGACGGAACAGGGGACAGTATTAGGTGTGACGCCGAGGTGAAGGAAGGGACACCAGAGAGTGTGATAAAGAGAGGGAGTGATTCAAAGGAGGCGCGATTCAAAGGAGATGACCTTGAATTGTCCCGAACTCCTAATCACTCACTCTCTCTCTCTCTCTCTCTCTCGCTCTATCTCTCTGACTCCTTCTCTCTCTCGCTCTCTCTGACTCTTTCTCTCTATCTCTCATACTTCATTGTTTTTTCGTGGGCTACTTAGATCCCCCAGGGCCATCTCTGTAACACCGACACACACTTGCATGCACGTCCACCTGCACACACACACAACACACCGTGGACAGGGAATGTGCTATGGCTGTTAGTTAATAGAAAAAGATGGAATGAAATAATGAAACCTCATGAAAGGGGTTAGTTATAAGTATAGTTCAAATAATGTTGAGACATAAGATACTCGCTAGGCAGAAAGTGTGTGGGCTCAGAATATTGTTGCATAGCAGAATATTGGTGTATAGCTCACGGTGAGATAGCCGGCCTTCCAACAATGATCTCCCTCTCTCACACACACAATGACCCCCCCACACACACACACACACAGTGGTTGCCTCCACCCAGAAAGACTGTTGGCCCGAGCTCTGCCAACACACACACAGCTGATGAAATATCTGAAAATCTGTGTGTTCCTCTCAGTGTGTGCATTTGCTTTATGACTTCAATATTTTGGTTTGTGAGTTTGGGTGTGTGCGCTGCTTAAACTGGATGTGCTTCTTATGGTGACACAACCATCATTCTGCTGTCCTGAAGCCAATTGTATAAAACAAAAGACACACACATTCACATTCACACACACACACACACACACACACACACACACACACAGAGACAACTGTTATTCACAGATATGTCAAACCAAGGGGATTGTCATGTTAATGGTCCTTTTTTTCCTCTTCTGGATTTTTCCAAGGACATATTTGTCTCTCTCTGTCATCAATCATGTATGCACTTCCCCTGCGAGCAAAAACACAGCTATTTCGAGTCGGAGGGAAGACATTTCCACGAACGTTAACTAATTATCTGTTAATCTTTTGATGAAGTGCTCCCATAATTCATACCAAAGGTAATGCCTTCTCAGTATGTAGGAGAGACATATAATCTAATTTTATAGGCAGGCGCCATTTAGCCGTCAAACGATGAGGGATTTACTCAGCCCCGCAAGGGTTTCAGATGATAAAAGGCCTGATGGTTTCAGCCAAGGGGAGAAAATCAGTGGATAACAGGAAAATTCCTACTGATCAGGGAGGCAAGTCTATAATGTAACAAAATGAAATGGCACACGTTCAAATGTAGTCGGTGTTGCGGTGAAACTGAGCTAGTTTAAGGCAGGTTAACCTGGTCTTTTCACCAGCAGGCTTCCAATGGGAAAAGAGGACCATGGTCACATGATGTGTTTAAACGTGTCAACTTATCGTGTCTGTCATATCATATCTCACCTGTCGGCGTGTCTGACGCATTCAAGACCCGTTTAAACCCCGAAGGTTTGCTGTGATACCAAGTCACTCTCACAAAATGGGTCCCGAGTGGTCTTAAATTGGATGACGGTTCAAATTGTTTTATGGCGTGTGTGTGCCATCGACCGTGATCTTGACGAGGTTTCACACTCGAATGGGTTCGAATGTCCCCGACCTGTTAATTAGCCGAGCGTTCTTTGAAGGTAAAAGTCAAACGTTCCTCTCTGTGCTTGGTCAAGCACATTCTTAAGATGGTAGGTGGAGGATCTACTTCTTCCAGAGGAAGCCCTTTATGATAATCCTTTTGGTCTTGTTCCTCAATGAATCAATCTGTCTGCTAGAACAAGACAGGTTTCAAGACTCCTCAATAGACTGTCTCCTTCAATCCTCTGTCAGATCGTTATTACATGTCTTCCTGTGAGTGGGCCCGTGCAGTTTCCCCATTCTGTCACACAATCACCCCACCTAGGGGAGAATAGGCCACTACTCGCTCCAGTTGTGTGGACTTTTGATTTCGACTTACTGTAACTAGCCATGCCACTGTAAAAAAACATTCTCGTTTGGCTGATCCCACCACTAGTGATCCATCTTCATATGAAATGACCATTAGCCTTTTGAAATGGCAGGGCTGTTTATTGTATTCATATCACTATGACGACGGCCCCTGTGTGCTAGACCGACATGGGCTCTCTTTGAGCGACTTGGAGCAGCCATCCACATCGTCTGAATGGAGACGGTAAGAGAAGAACGCTGGGGCTGATGGCTGGCTGGTTGAGCGATAAACACCAGGGGGTGGGGTGGGAGGGGGGGGGTTAAACCCACCCGGGGGTCAACCAGCAGGGCAGCCTGTGAGTTATGGGCTGGGGTCAGGGTTCACTGGAGGAGTGACAACCGCTGATTCTGGTCTTTTGCTCCTTCACTGCCCCCCTGTCAGGGAAACCCCCCCTCTCCCTCCCATGAGGGATGGCCGAGCCTCTGGAATCGATTGAAACAAGCCTTCCCACACACACACACACACACACACACATACAGATATGCACTCACACAATCGCATCCATACAATGACAGTAAATGTTTGAGCAGGGGTCATAGAGCGTGCCGGTTATCAACCATTTAGCAGCGCATTAACCGTTTATTGTAGTGCCTATGATTTAGAAGGGGTGTGTGTGTGTGTGTGTGAGCCACGCATATTATACTACAGGTCAGAGATCAAAAAACGTCAGGCTGCTGAGTCTATGTATCATCAACCCGATACATTACCACACATTTGGGTGACTGCGTTTATGTGAGTGCATTTGTCTGCAAGAGAGTGTGTATGTTTGTGTGAGTCCATGTGTGTGAAAGAGAGCACTGACACGTGCAATCCGTTTGTCCGAGTGAGTTTAGAGCGAGGGTCCTTGAGAAGCATGTGAGAGAAATTGTGGGAAGCTACGGTAGATCTATCAAAAGCAAATTGACCTCACACAGCCTTTTATCAGTGAGCATGGACTATTGGCCTTACATCTTCTGTAAGGGATGTGTGTGTGTGTGTGTGTGTGTGTGTGTGTGTGTGTGTGTTCACATAGCCTGGGACAGAGCTTCTTGTTTTTAAACAGAGTAAGCATCAATCTCGCAAATGAGTGTGATGAGACGGCACAAATAGATTTCAGAGGGATTGAGGCCCCATTCTAACACACACACACACACACACTCACACAGATCAGATGAATGTGAGCATTGCTAGACAGCACTATTAGATTACTGCTGATTCCTGGAATACACAGTTACCGTTTGGCATGCTTGCACACACACACAGACGCACAAACACACACACAGACAGACTCACTTGTAGACACACAATTCAGCATGAAACAAATGAATTGGAGTGACTGTCCAGTCAGGCCTGTAGTTTACTGGTAATGGCTTCTGACTGACTGGGAAATGGCATGGGTAGAGAGCCAATGAGATTTCAGGATCTGACTGAAGATCTTGGGGACAATGTCCCCAATGGATTCTCTAGGACTATCAATATACAATAATACGTTTGTAATCGTTTCTGTCATTCATCGGCAATGTTCGATACAAAGTGACCCACAAACAATGAAAACTAGAAGTATTTTTTCTACAAGTGCGTTGCTCACAGAAGGCTCTCCTTCGATGTGGCTGGCGTTTTGCCCGGAACATGTTGTGCAAACTTCTAAATCTCCACAGAACGAGAGAGTGAATACAGAGAGAAAAGGAAGGTTATAAAACAAACAGAAAAGCACGCAAAGAAGTAAACCAAGTGAAGGAGGGCCCAGGAGAGGGAAAAGAGGGTGGGTTTTTCAGGATTTGTGTAACGTCAGGTTTTCTTCCGCATCCTTTGTTGCTGGGTTTCTATGGATCTTCCACGGATGCTTCGGCAATGGTTGCCGCTCGGTACTCCAAGTCTGCGGAATTGAACTGAACGGAGAAGCGGGAGAGCGACAGGAGGAAAAGAGAGGAAGTGAGAGAGGATTTGAAGGGTGTTTTTAATGCACTGCCGTGTTGATCCCAGTCAGCACGGAATCTGTCAGCGTTCCAAAGTGGTTTTCCGAGCGAGGCGAGCGCTCTCTGGAACGTTTCATACAGTGGCGGAATAAGTCGATCCCTGGAATGGGAGCACTCGGACGTTTTCCCAGCTCATCAACCCCATCATTCTTCCTCCAATCCCTCCCTCTTTTTCTCTTTCTTTCTGTCCCTCTTAAAAAAAGAAGCCACACAAACACCCTCGTACATCTTATCTCATTCTCTCTCTCTCTCTCTCTCTCTCTCTCTCTATCTCTCTCTCTCTCTCTCTCTCAGTCTCTCTCTCTCTCTCTCATTCTCTTCTCATTCTCTCACTCTCTCTCTCTCTCTCTCTCTCAGTTCTAAAAGTATAGTTAAGAAATTGCTTACATCTTTCCGAAGCTCAGAAGCTCATACAATAGGTGTGAGCTGACCAGGGAGGGGGTTCAAACAGACCAAAGTGTCTGAGGGCACGGTATGATGGAGACAGGGGGGCATTAGGCCCAGGAAACAGAGTGCCAACACCTTTAAAGGGACAGTTCAACTTTGTAAGCCATAAGATTTGTTCTACAGCTACATTTACATACCGAGTTAGCCAAATAACTCATTATTAGACCTACCATCCTAACATTGATATTGATCATCTGGTCTGACTAGGGGTAAGTAGGAACATACATGATTTCCCCTAAAGTTGAACCATCTCTTTAAGTAAAGAGCAAACCAAGCAGGAGGGACATAGTGAGGATGACATGTTATAACACCGCTGGCATGAAGAGAGCAAAGGAACACAGAAAAGAAGGGGGGCCATGGAGGAGGAGGGAGACAAACAGAGGAGGGAGAGAGGGCTAGAGTAGGCTCTGGGCGAGCCGGAGACATGGAAGAAGAAAGGAGGAGAGATAATGGGGGAAGAGACCAAGTTGGAGAGTGGGTGAGGAGAGAGAGAATAAAGGAGAGAGAGATGGAGAGAGAGATTGAGCTGGCCACAGTAGTGTGTGTGTGTGTGTGTGTGTTTGCTGACACAAATGAGAGCGAGAGAGTGTGTGTGTGTGTGTGTGTGTGTGTGTGTGTTAGTGTGTGCTACCTTGGTGCAGAGCTTCAGTGCCGAGGCTCAGCAGCACTAGAGCATGTATTCTAATCAATAGCACTTTGCCATGGAGAGCAAATCAATGGACACTGCACTGCCATGGAATGCACGCTATGCTGAGGGGGGGGGGGGGGGGATATCAAGTAGGGGCATAGCCGAGGGAGGAAGGGAGGCAGC
The DNA here is from genome assembly GCA_036023535.2 of Galaxias brevipinnis. Lineage (NCBI taxonomy): Eukaryota > Metazoa > Chordata > Actinopteri > Galaxiiformes > Galaxiidae > Galaxias > Galaxias brevipinnis. The sequence continues at coordinate 8,867 of JAVQIZ010089450.1, forward strand.
TAAAAAAAACAAGGGAGGAGGCGGAGAAGTGTGAGGCGAGAAGAAGAGGGAAGCAAGAAAACCAGAACAGTAATGAGATAGACAGGGGACTTCATATATCAATATGGGCTAATATCTGCAGACTGGACACACGGGAGGGTTGAATGCAAATCTCTCACCTGAAGTTAAGAATGGGGAGGATGTTCTCAGCGGACTTCACCGAGACAGAGACAGAGAAAGAGAGGGAGTGAATGAGACAGAGAGAGAGAGAAACAGAGAGAGAGAGAGACAGAGAGAGAGAGAGAAAGAGAGGGAGCGAAGGAGACAGGAAAGAAAACAGGACAAAGAGAGAAAGGGAAAACTGGTTGGGGAAATGAAATGTGTGTATGTGTGTGTGTGTGTGTGTGTGTGTATGTGTGTGTGTATGTGTGTGTGTGTGTGTGTGTGTGTGTGTGTGTGTGTGTATGTGTGTGTGTGTGTGTGTGTGTGTGTGTGTGTGTGTGTGTTTGTATGTGTGTCAGGAGGTGTGTGTAAGGGGTGTCAGATACATTCTAAAGTAAAAAGGATTGCGCTCTGGCCCCAAATATCTTGCAGGAGGTTGGATCAGCCCTATTTTGAATATCGCCACTCCATTGGCTGCTCATCAGTTTAACCCCATCCTGATTGGCTGGAGAGTGGATTTCCTGTGTGAAATCCCAGCCCATTAGCACATAGTCAGACAAGTTGGCAGTGCAAGTTCACAAGACCCACCTGGTTCCACCAAGCAGATGAATGCAACACACAGTGAAGGAATAGATAGTCCTTTAATAGGATAAGTCCATTTGTTATCTGACATTAACTAGAGTCCAGAGGAGTTTTGTGATTGGATTGGGCTCTTCTGGGGATAGCTCATTTGAGTACCTCTTATTGCCTGGCATTGCCTCTTAATCCACTCAAGGCTTTTTAGAAGTTCAACCTTTAAGGGTACACTCAGTTCTCCATCAGTGTGTGCACGCAAGCCGCTGTCTTATTCTCACATTTCCAGACACGATATAGGTCTTGCCCTGTTATTAAATGGTCAGAAAGAAAGCCCCACCACGAACCCAGTTATCATTGGACTTGATCTGTCGCCGACGTGGCTCTAAGATGATGGACAGGCTACAGGGACGTCCCTGTCATTGTGCACTGCATCCATCCATCCCCCTTCCAGCACACATCCTGTCTCCCATATCCACAGGGACACGGGATGGTTGACTTTCTATTCTCGGGTGGTTTCCTCCCAGCGATGCATGCTTACTGATCTTGTTTTCAAATGAGGCAGCAGCAGCAGCAGCAGAAACGTCTGGGAGAGGAAAACACCATCCCACTGACTGGCAGCCCTACTGGTGTCACAGCTCTCTCTTTCACTGGGACCCCCTGGAGACGAGAGCTCTGCATGCACGCTCCAACACGGTTTGTGCGTGATGGCCTGGGCTTGCTGGCGAGGATGGGGGGGGGGGGGGGGGTTTGGGTGCGCGAGCAATTATGGATTTCCCGAGGTCACCCGCATCAGCAACTTTCCCCCTGCGTCTCCACTTGAGCGGCGGAGCTCGTGACTCCCCTCAACCTTTGGCTGTCAGGCCGCACGACACAGAGCGCCTCCACCACAGGAGGAGCACAGCGCCGCACAGCAAACGTTTACCCTGCCGCTGTACGGCACGGAGCAGGGCGCTCCTGAAGGGCGTCTCCTCGGCGACAGATGAGCACCGTGTTTTGGACCAACGAGCCGGGGTGTCGGGACAGGCCACTCTGCGAGTGGGGTTTGATGTGCTAGGTGATGGGAAGGCATGGCTCTCCGCATCCCCTCCATATTCATAACTGGAGCGGTGTATCGGGGGCGAGAACCGTCGCAGCAGCATTAGCATGTACGCACACACACACGCACACACACATGCACACACACACGCACACACACACACACACACACACCAAAGTGATCCACGCAGATCAACAGAGACAAACAATAATGCAAAGAAATCAACAAAAAACAGACGTTTGTTTTTAGGTTCAGACACACTGCCAAACACACATAAACGTGTACCCACACACACACACGCACCAGCACACACACACACACGTACATATCTCAACACTCTCCAGGGTTCGACAGTTGCCAGCTGAAGTTGCTTATGACAGCTAATAACTCCCTTTTCCCCTCGGTCTTAATTAAGGCCCCTGCTTACCCACTGTGTTTGATGCTATCTCTCTCTTCCTCTCACTCTCTCTTTTCCCCCCTCTCTCCTCCACACAGCACGATTCCAAAAGATGGAGATAAATACTTCACATGATCCTCCTTCCCTCGGTCGGGGGGCTATGTCACCCCCCGCCTCTTCAGTCTGTCTGCCTATGTATGATATGTGTGTGTATGTATGTGTGTGTGTGTGTGTGTGTGTGTGTGTGCGTGCATTCCTCCTACACCACCTCAGCCATTATGAATCCGTGTGTTGGGAGCGTCATCTCCAAGGCCTATGGCTCCCCAGCCACAGTGAACTATGCATCCCTGAGACTCTCCCCAGGCCCTGTCCTAAGGCTGACTCCTTCATAGCTAACAGGGTGCCCCTAATTCATAAAATACCACAAAAACGTACTATGAGGCAAAAAGAAAAGAGGCAGGCGAGGAGAGAGAGAGAGAGAGAGAGAGAGAGAGAGAGAGAGAGGGAGGAAGGAATGCAAGCCAACATAGTAAAGGCTGGAAGGCGCGTGCGCCCTAATCCATTATGCACTAAGTATCTGTGCTCCCATCTGAAAGTCGTGTCATGATCTGAGGAGTCAAGCCAGTGGCGTGTCTCTGCGCATCAAAAATTCATCACATTACCAAGTGTGTCCACGCACGCGCCCACACACACACACACAAACGTACACTGAATAACACAAGCAGGCTCATGAAAAATGCACACACATACAAAGACCTATGGACCAGTGCCATTTGTACCACTCCAGTTGGAGCTTCATGAACTCTCACTCCAGACTGACCAAGCAGCTCCCCGACTGTGGAAAACACTCTGATGGCTAGTCCAAAGGGTCAACGGGGGGGGATTCACTTGGAGTCTTAGTCCTGTCGCTGGCTCACCAAACGGCCCAGCGGTCGTAGTCTTCACTGTCTCTGTTTGGAGTCAGTGTGGCCGGTACGTTCACTCTACCACTCTTAAATAGTGAGCGATCAAGCCACTCTGCTCTTCCCCTTCCTTCCAAGAATCGCTCAGAGGCAGATCACAAAGACAGTAATCCCAGGTTCCTAACCCACATCACATAGGCTGTTTGTTAAGCCGCTGAGTTACATAGGCTGTTCGTTAAGGCCGAAGTGGAAAAGGGAGGGACATCTGACGGGCGGGGAGACGGTCAGAAAGGTATCGCCGCCTCCCTCCGGCACTAGGAAAGGACTACTAGAGAGCTGCCTGTCATTGAGCGCAGGCTAGTCGCCTCATTGAGATCCCATTAAAACAAAGGGGGCCATTAGACAGGAGTGACCGCTCTGGATCCATGTGTCCTAGTGTGTGTGTGTGTGTGTGTGTGTGTGTGGCCCGTGGGTTCCATCAGTCACCACTTATTATGCACACACACACACACACTGGGAGGAGATGCGCTCTGCCGAGTCTTGGGAACAGCCGGCTGTTAGGTCGCCATGAGGGGTATGTGAGAGACAGCGGGCGGAGCCTGAAATGGCATCCCGGAACAGAAAGCGTGACCCGGACAATCAAACCCGGTCAGGAGCAACAGGCATGTGGATGAACATGGATCGTAGCCGGAATGCCGGGGACATTTTCCAGACCAGGAAGTTTAACAGCTAGGATGCAGGCTGGACGAGGGGAATTACACACTGAGCATTAAATGACTGCGCCGTGGAATCGTGCTAGCGGTCGTGCCATCACGCTCTCTCTTTCTAACACATCCTCTCTTTCTCCAGCCTCCTCTCGGATTGCCACCTCCTCTCTCCTTCAGTTGTTTAGCTTTTTTCCTTGTGTTTCTTGTTGTTACTCTCCTCAGTCGCTTTCCTCTCTCATTCTCTGTCTGGTTTTTGCCTTCTTTTCGAACCCGCGGCCCCCCCGCTCTGTGACTCCCTCCGTCCCTCTGACTGTGTGTTCATTCTATCAGTGCACTATCCCTCATTCATTTTTTTTTCTGTGTTAATTTGGCAACGTGTTAACATGCCCAAGATCACAGTGGCTGTAATGAGCCTGGAGAAATGTTAGCCTATCTGTCTATCTCTCCCTCTCTCTCTATCTGTCATCTCTTTCTCTCTATCTCTCTCTCTTCATTTCGCTGTCTCTCTGTGTCTGGCCCTGTTTGTAATAGTTGTATCTTTTTTCCCTGTTGATCACACTGTCCATCTCTCCTCTTTCCTTCTCTCTCTCCTTGTTCCGTCCGCCCCCCCCCCCCCCCCCCTTCCCTCTATCTCTTTCTGTGATGTCTTCTACCAGACCCCTGGGACCTGAAACCCCTAATTGCACTCGGGGTAAGGTTGTTGAACATGATAGAGGGGGTAGGAGCCCAGGCTGTGTGTGTGTGAGAGAGAGAGAGAGAGAGAGTGGGGGGGTGGTGGCTGTGCGGCAGGAGAAGATATGATCGTATTAATGGGATGAAGGGATGGACGGATGAATAATTGATAGAGAGCCGATCGAAGAGGCGTGACATCGGCCATCAATCGCCTGCTCAGCCGTGATCCATCCCAGATGCCGTTGAACACACACACACACACACACACACACATCCTCTCGCCCACTGTTGAGATGAAAATCACCTTATCCCCTGCAGAGTGCTACAACCCATCAGCCCCCTTTATTTCAGCATTCCATCGCTCTCTCTCTCTCTCTCTCTTTACTCTTCCCAGCCGCCCTGTCTCCAGCTGTCCATATGGCTATATTCTTGTTCCTACCACACCCCCAGCACCCTCCTTCTTTTCAGACCCTCTTCCTTTTCCTCCTCGTCCCTCAGCGTCCAGTTAGGGTTCGCTGGCGTGGCTTTTCTCCTACAGGGACCCTTTCTTCTCTAATGGCCCCGACCGGCACTTTCCTTACCTTTCTTCCTGCTCTTCTTTGCTCTTTTCATCCCTTCTTCCTTCCCTGGACTAGTTTTATGTCACAAAGAAAGGACTGGAAGGACACAAAATGGACGTCATGCAGAGTTGCTCTTCCTTCAGTGTCCTGAGTACCATGACAACGTCAGCTGTCCACCCCGTGGCTTCTCCTCTCCCTAATTGTCTCGGGCTACAATAATTACACGAGCAGGACTCTGGTTGTCTCCCTGGCTCCGACTCGGTCTGTCTCGTCTGGATGAGTCAGGGCAGAGTGAAAGTCTAAAGAGCATGGTGTTAGCAGGCTCCACTTCCTGGACAGGTGTCCCCTAAATCACCGACTGGAGGACACACGACGAGTGAAAACCAACACATAAATGACAAAAGTAATTTATTTAGAGTAGAGGGGGAGGGGGGTGGGGGGTGCTTGACATGACTTCCTTATTTCCTTGGTTACTGTACACTTAGTTCGATTACCATGGCGTTTCGTGGGAGGGGGTTAAAAAAATACGAAGAGTTGATTGGACACTGGAGCTGTTCCCCTCTGTGTTGTTAATTAGCTCTTTCACGGTTACCCTTTGGGTGGTTGGAACATGCCAACATCCCATAATGCTCTTATTCCACTGGTTCGACACAGGACCGCAGAGCAACAAAGGCCGAATTTTACGCGCAACTCAACGGGTTCCCAAAACAACTTGGAATGGAGGACACGTGTGGCGCAATCGCCATGGCAACCCGACACATGAGTTGGTAAAAGTTCAGCGCATTTTAAAGACCCGGCAGCCATTTTGAACTCGGTCGCCCCTCAAAAGGGGGACCGTGGGCGTTGATGTGTGGCCGCTCATGGTGCTTTTCTCTTGAAGGGCCAGTCTGAGTTACAGGGCTCTGTGTGTCCGGCTGCTGCTGCTGCTGCTGCTGCCTCAGCTCCACTCAGCACTTCTGCCGGTCCGAGCCCTTTGTCCTCTCCCTCCCTCAGTCATCACTCTCCTGTCGCCTCGTGGACTCCCACAGAAAGGTGCATCTGCCCTGGTTCTTTTCGACCATACCCACAAATAAACTGTGCAAGGCTTACACACCTCACAAACACAACTCACACACAAGCTTGTGTCTTTGAAACTGTACCCCTAGTACTTTCTTTCATTTATTGCTCTCTTTTACCACACACACACACACACAAACAGACACTGTATGATTCACATTGCCATGGCTAAAATATGCAATGATATCCCAAGAGCTCTAAGGATTCTTTGAATAAGCAGTTATTGAATAATTCTACCTCAGACAACAACCCCAGGACAATAGCTTTCCAGAACAAATCACAAACAAGGTCTCACATGCTGAATGAAGCACGCTCTCACACACACACACACACACACACACACACACACACACACACACACACACACACACACACACACACACACACACACACACACACACACACACACAC
>JAVQIZ010089478.1:0-20699 GCA_036023535.2 Galaxias brevipinnis
CATGCTGCCTGCTACATACACTCTGCCTGCTACATACACTCTGCCTGCTACATACACTCTGCCTGCTACATACACTCTGCCTGATACATACACTCTGCCTGCTGCATACACTCTGCCTGCTACATACACTCTGCCTGCTACATACATTTTATCTGCATTTTAATCAAAGCTAAGTTATTGGAAACTGACGGACCACTCATCTTTAATGCAGGAGGAGTTGACCTGAAAGCTGCTGTCTTTTTGTTTTGTCATTTAAAAAAAGCATTCACTCAACAATCTTTGAATGAAAATATACTAATTATTATTTATTATTGTTATTATTAATTAGTATTAACAGTTAACAGGTTAACATATATATTTACATTCTTGTACATAATTTTTGTTAATATAGGGTTCTGTCCTTTGCCTATTCACCATGTTCACCATGAAAGAAGCCAAATCACTGACTACTCACTACTGTGTTCCAAAGCAGAGACAGAGAACATGTCCCCTCAGCACAACAGTGAGCATAAACTTTACATAAATTGCAATATGTAGACTATTATTAAATACGGTAATAATCGGCACTTTAGTGTGGATCTCCCGGCTGCAGTAATCAAGGTCATCATGGAGTGTTTTAAATCTAGGACGCCGCTCCTCATGAGATATGCTCCTCCGCCATCTCCTATCATGAGGTACTGTCTATACAGGCCATCTTATATCATGAGGTACTGTCTATACAGACCATCTTATATCATGAGGTACTGTCTTTACAGGCCATCTTGTATAATGAGGCACTGTCTTTACAGACCATCTTATATCATGAGGTATTGTCTTTACAGGCCATCTTGTATCATGAGGCACTGTCTTTACAGACCATCTTTAATCATGGTACTGGCTTTACAGGCCATCTTCAATCATGAGGTACTTACTTTACAGACCATCTTTAATCATGAGGTACTGTCTGTACATGTAATCTTGTATCAAGAGGTACTGTCTATACAGACCATCTTCTATCATGAGGTACTGTCTATACAGACCATCTTCTATCATGAGGTACTGTCTATACAGACCATCTTCCATCATGAGGTACTTACTTTACAGGCCATCTTAAATCAGGAGGTACTGTCTTTACAGGTGTGTCCTCTGTGTTTCCCTCAGATCAGAGAAGTTAGAGTTGCATATGTGAAAATTACTTGAATTATTACATTACGGTGGAAATAACTGTTTGTTATGTAAAGAAAAAAGTGTCACTAAACAGCCATCGCTCTTCAAGAGGAACTAGAAATATGTGAGTACCTGTGTGTAACAAGCCTAGTGGGAAAAGGGAAGCAGCCAGATCCTGCCGTACCCTTTACCTCAGCATTGTTGGTGAATGATTAGGGCAATGTGAACTCTTGTACAATGAATCTGCTGGAGGTTTCTTTGTAATTTCATCTGATGAATTGCGAAAACTTCAGTTTTTTCCTTTGGCATTTTTGGTGTTTTAAGAAGTACTACTTTCCCCCATGAGACTTGTCAGATTTCTCCAGGAAAGTGTTGAACAATGGGGAGCCGTACAAAACGTTGTGCATAATTTAGTGCACAGTCATGCCCATTGAATGTTATGAAAACTAAAGATACTGTGTTAGCGAACAGAGGCAAAAAAATACCCAAAACTGGTATTACGTAATCTGACAACACACTCAACACACACACACACACACACACATACACACACACACACACACACAGAGAGACACACTGAGACACACAGAGAGACACACACACACACTTAGACACAAACAAACATTCAGTCACACCCAAACAAGCCCATGCCTCGGCTGGTGGTGTCTTTAGTCAGACAGTTCTCTGTGGGATGAAGACACGTCGATGGTGTCGTGCTGACAGGGAGAGAGGTGACGCGAGCGCCCTAGTTTCCGAATATTCAACGCCTCCAGCTCAGCTAAGAAAGCAGGTGGTCCCCCTTCACAAGCTAAAAGGGAGAAGGACTTCAACAGTCCTCTGATCCTCTGTTCAGTGTGGAACAGAGAAACACTAGAGACATGTGGACCGGAGGGTGCTGTTTGTTCCAATGGCACAGTCATACCCATTTGATACTTTACATATAAATACAAAACCTGTATTTCAAAGTCACTAGGAAACATCAACCTTTCCTGTCAAATGAGTATGCGGATAGTGTTCTGAGCCCATCCCTCCACCTCCGACCCCAGGTACAGGGCTGGGGGGCATCATGACATGGCAGGGGCCTTCTCTTTGAGAGATTCTACTGGCATTTGGCAAATGGACATAACTGTCAATGCCATATGTCTCCAGTGAGGATAGGAACATTGTTGAATAGGCCCTGGTGTTTTATTGTATGGATGTGGAGCAAGGATCCCGACGTGAAGCAAAACAAGAAAATTCAAAGGGTCGTTAGTAGAAGGATGAAAAATAGTAACGAATGGAAAGGGTAAAAGAATTCAGCGGGTGTAAGTGAGAACGCCTGACTGCAGTTGTTCTCTCTGAAGCAGATGCTGATTAAATGATGGTCCTGTGTGTATGTTTGCTGATTAATGGAGGGGATAGTCAATGACACAATGCAGACGGGCGATTCATTCCTGTGGCAGGAAACCCTGACCTTAATTGAAGATGCTAGTGGAAAAATCAAGGAAATGAAATGTAAGGATCCTGAGACGTTGCAAGATTGACTTAAAAATCCATTTCACTTAAGACCTAAGACCAATCAAATGTTACCACAAACACAATTGAAAAAGAATATTCTTCATGGGCCTCAGTCATCCCTTCAATTAGTTTCTTCTCTTTCTGAGAACCCTTACATTTCTACCTTTTTATGTCCTCTCCTCATGTGTACAATATAATATTCACGATTACGTTCTGTTTGTTAGATAATGAACCAGGATGTTTTCTCAAAGGGCTTTTTCATAGAGCAGTGCTATTACAAAGACATTCCACAGAGGACCCTTTTACAAAGGTGCTTTTCAAAACCACTCCCCTGACCGTTGTAATGATGGCTATTATGGTAATGCTCATCATCGTTTCCTGGGCAGATGCCCCCGTCCTGGCAGACGGCCGCCACACTGGGCCTGGCTCCCGACTTGGGCAGGTAGAAGCGGTCAAGGTGATGAGCACTGGACTCGTTGACATGGCCGCGCGTGGATAAGTGTCTGTCTGCGGTCCAAAGGGTGTTTCGCTAAGCCTCATTACCAGACCATGCTAATAGTATACATATTAGGAGTCGTTATGTGCAGGTGCGTGCTCCTCTCACAGGTGTTTAGGAAAGGTTCTATCTGGCTGAGGAGCAGAAGGGGTAGCTAATGGGAGAGAGAGATATTGGTTACAGCTCCTAGTTTCGCCCCGTATCTCAACACAACACAACCCCACACCCGATGTAGTTACACTCCTTCTCTTCTCTCTTCTCTCCCTCCCTCCATGCGTTCACCTTGTTCTGCCTGCAGCACACAAAGGCTCTCTGGGAGCCGGCCCCCCTGTTCTCGTTTAGGCCGTGCCGAGGCACAGTGTTAGAGGGATCGATACGGTCCGTGTGTGTGGTCGCTGTGTGTGAGGAATGCAGTGCAGGGACCGCCGCCTGGGCCTTTGAGGTGCATTCATCACTGTGCTCCCTCTGTGGGCTGGTCACGCTTGGATATGTGATGTTGTTTACACTCTCCCCACACACACTGCACCTCGCAGCTCCCTGGCCCATTTACTCCTAGCATTTACATGTTGCCCGCATTCGCTTACGGCTCCCGCGGGGCCAGGAACAGCATCGCTGGACCATAAATTCCATGCCTCCAAGTTGTCCAATTTCTGGGTCTGTTATTAGAAGGGAATAGCATCAAAGGTTTTTACTGCAGTGGTTTGGAACAAGCTGCTATGGTAAGCTGCATTCTGCCCATCCTCCTCCTCCTCCTCCTCCTCCTCGTTCTTCATCCCCTAGCTCCATCGATCATAGTCCATCTAATTCTCCATGGCTCTGTGGCTCATGATCAGATGAGGTAGGCGGAGACGCAGAAGGTCAGTCCCCCACTTTACGCCCTGGGCTTACCCAGAGAAATGCCAGCAGGACTACGAAAGTAGGAATAACAGGAGGGAATGATATTGGCCATAGTCGCAAGGTGTTTGCTTTGAAACTGTGTCCCAGAAGGATGCAGACGTTGTTTATGATGAGGAGGGGGAGGATGGGGGAAGGAGGTTGTAAGACAGAAAGGTCAACCTATCATACTCCATGCCTCAGAGCTATGGTCTACCGACAGATGGAATGGCCATGTCACGGTGTCCGCTGTGGCATCTGGTGGAAACAGACAACCAACTGTACCTGGAGGCACAGCCACTACAGGGTACATAAAGGTTTATGACCAATATCATTTTATCATATTGAATCAAGGAGTCTGCTGATGACGTTTGAACAATGAATGTAAAGTTTTTGTGGTTAAATTGATTTGTTGGATGTATTTGACCGGGTGCAGTCCCGTTCTTGATATTGGTTCAAAATACAATGTCCCCTAACCCATCTAAATGTAAATACCAGCCCTGATGATTTGAAAACATAGCCATTTCCAATTTGCCCATGTGTCTGTATATAATTTTAACCACAAGACATTGTTCTCATGTTATGATAAATACTCTTTATTTTACACCTATACCCCTGTGAACTCCCTCACGTTTTGAAAGTTGCCCTGCATGTCACAGAGAACATTGCTGATTCTTCACTCTGCTTTCTGTTGATATTATTTGCACGATTAAGTCAACCACCTCTTTGGGATGTAAAACACGGTCGATAAAAAACTCTTGGGCAAGAGTGAATGGAGGGGATCAACCAGTTGTTTTCTCCCGTGGAGATTGAAACAGTCGATTGAGTATGCCAAGCACAATCTGCTTTAATGAATGCCCACTGCTGATGAGCATATTATTTACTGGAGTTGTTTCAATATCTTACTTTGTTAGTTGTTCTTTATTGAGAGAGGAGACTCTCTAATTCCACGCTGCACTGTGCCTTTTATTTGTATGTATCTAATCTGTTGGAAGCCAGACATTTTAATAAGTACCTTATTTTACTATCTGGTGGTGTGTCTAATGATCTAATCCAATATGTCAGTGTTACACAGAGAGCCTAAGGCAAGCAGTTGGCCTTAAAAGGCGGAAAAAGCTCTAAACTGACAAAATTGTTTTATACAATATACACGCGATATGCTTTAATAGGTCATTTGTAAACAAAAAAACATTGCACTGGAACAGTCATGTACTTTCTGATTCAGTCCTTCAAAATCTGTGCAATATCATAGACACAAAGTTCATTTAGTTTACATACCAATCGCATTTTTTAGCACAATAATGTAGGCTATAATTAAGAAAAACTGCTACGAAGGATATACACTTGGAAAAGACAACAGAGCTTTACTATGGCCACAAAGTATATTCTCAACCTTGTGTGAATAGGACAGAAATGGTTGAGCTTTCAATGGCATGTGGAGGAAATACTGCACATAGAGAGAAGGAATGACATCATTGCTTTGGGGTGAGAAGCTTTGGGGATATGAGATGTCGAGGACAGGAGTCAGACAGGGGGATATGGGCTTGCCTTCAACAGCTCAGCAAAGGTGGCCACACCCTGCATGGACAGCTTGTGTCAGAGCCAGAACTGACAGACAAAGCTCCAAGCACTGCACAACATCCTGCACCCTCCGGGATGAGTTTACTGTGCCTCACTTTGGGAACGACTTCTAATCACTTTCTTACACACACAGTAGCTTGATTAGGGAGAAAAAGGGTCTCCGCCTGACATCATTTAAAGCAAGTTAGACATGAGAAAAGGTTTAAGATGCCCGTAAAGCACAAAACATTTTAATTAATGCAACTTCAACAAAAGGTTATACCACACCAGTGATATAAATTCGATTTGGCAAACTAAAATATCCTTTGCTCAAATATTAAATACTGCTATAATGTCTCAGTCTTATGACCAAATGCTTTGTTGTGTGAACGTAGTCCCCAAACAAAACCTGATAGCTTTCAAAGCCCCCGTCATAAACAGGAGGTGTAATTGTGAGATAATCTAAGTGGATAAATTTGAGAGAAATACAACTGATAGGACTTTAGCTGCTGATTCTGCTGGTAAAATCAAGTGAGATCAAAACGACAGATGATAGGTGGTTACAGAAGACAAGAGAGACGCAAGACATGTTAAACAAGCCTGTTAGTTGATAGGATGTTCCACACGATAAGGCATTGCTTTAATGAGAATGTCTGGACAAACAATTCACAGTTTTAAACCTTGCTTAGTGAGTGGTTATGATGAGGATGATGGCCTCTTCACTGATTGCTTTAGTCACATCAAGATGCAACAATGTACTCATTGTAACCACAGAACGACAATTATTCATCTTCGATTCTGGCGATAAGCAACAATATCATGTACATGAAGAAATTAAAGCATCTGTTTCTGGATAAAATGGTAAAAGTGTGAAAGAAAATGAGCAGATTAGAAAAGGAACAGATATAACACTATAGCTTGTGGATTTTTCTTTGAAGTCCAAAAAGTATTGATATGGAGTAGTTTTGACAAAAACCATACACATTCATAGTCAACAAAAATTTAAAACATAAAGAAATACGTACACACATTATTGTACACGTTTGTTCAACAAATTCGGGAACTTTGAATAATTTTAAATCAACTATAGCTTTACAGCAGATTCTAGACACAGGAAATAGCTGCAAAAACCATAAATCCATGGGTCAGTTCTTATCCTTTATAATACTGCTAATATAGCCTATTTACAATCATCTATGTAACAGAAATGGCCTCTGTTTTGACTATTAAGCTAATATGTGCTGGCCTTTACCAAAAAAAAAGAACAAAAGAGGAATCAATCTAGTAATTGTGCTTTTTAACCGACAAATCCCCTTCATCATTGAAATGGGACAACTTAGAGAGGCACCCCTTGAAGTGCTTACCAGCAGTCAAGTTCAAAAAGAATCTCTAAAGCTATAACAAGGACTGAAAATACAAATAGTAAATATATTTATATATTTATAAATATGCTCCATGTCCTTTCCAGTTTCCAAGTCCAGATTCTAAAAAATATTCTTAGCTGTCAGCCTGACATAAAGCATTCCGTTTGTGTCGACGTGCGAAGCCCTTCTGTAGCTCTAAGAGAGGAAAGTACCCATGTCTTTGCCATTGTTGATTCTACATAATTATCCCCCAAATCTGACAAGGGAAGCTTGTGCTGAAAGCAAGAAGAGTAGTGGTTACTTAAAAAAATGAAAACTTATCGAGGAGGCTGTGTGTGCCTCTGCTTAAGAAATATGCTGAGTTTCTGCCTTGTCAGTCGCTGTTGGTGGGACTCTTTTGCCAGTCAGTCGTGGGTTAAACAGTTACCTCGTTCTTACTGGCAGTGCGGTAGTTATGGTGATTGTGGTGGTTGTGGGAGGGGCCTGGGAGGAACTGTAGGTGGTCCACCGTGTGTGTTCTCCGCGAGGCAAACGCCTGCCTCTTGTTGCCGCTGTGATTGACAGTCAGCGTGTTGTAGGAGTCGCCGCCCCCCCTGGAGGGGCTGGGGTGCGAGTGCATCTTGGTCATCTTGTGGCGGTCCATGACCGGCGTGGTGGGGATGAACATGTCCGCGTGCGACATGGCCCGCGACATTGCCTTCTCCCGGAAGTTGGAGCGCCGCAGCGACAGCATCTTGTCCGGAGACAGCAGCGGGTCCTGGGACTGGAGGCGGTCGGCAGACAGCAGCTGCTCCTCGGAGAGGTGGCGACTGCTGCCGTAGGACGCCATGGCGCCGGCCGCGTAGGAGGACAGGCCGTAGCCGTGGCGGGGCGTCCTCTCTGGGGACAGCACGTGGTCCTGGGACATGGCTCTCTGCACGCGGCGGGGACGCTGACGCTGCTGCTGCTGGGGCTCCACGTTCAGCTTCACCATGTGGGTGGGGCCGCGGCCCCCGAAGTCTGACTGGTGGTGCTTCCTCATGTAGTACTCCTCCATGTCCTTATCACCTGGAAGGGAGGGAGAGACAGAAAAAAAGATGGAGGACAGGGGGAGGAGAGAGAGGAGTTGATGAGAAGGAGAGAAAGAAAGAGGGTGAGACGAAGGGTGAGAGGAGAGAGAGGAAGCAGAGAGGCATGGAGAAAGTAGAGCACTCTTCTGCCAAAGGAGCAGAGGAAGAGACACACGTTCCACTCCATTCCACCCTGCTTAGAATAATAGCATGGCTCTCTGGCAAGTCAATGCCTGCTGGGTTTAAACACCGCTGGATGCTCATTTCCTGTTTCTATAGTGAGAGAATGAGCGTAATAGCCTTTCTCCAGCGTGGAAAAGGACTACCGTCCTGCACTGAGCCTCGGCTATTCACCAGCCAGGGCCTGCCAGCCATTTACAACTCTGCTCCGAGCAGTAGGTAGCCCTACTCACTGTGAGCCAACACACTCCTGATGGAAAAGTCATTCCACCTGCATGAGGAGAGCCCCAGGCACCTCTCCCCAATGTCCTAAAACATACATAATAAACCGCCAAGGTGTTCCAAGCGGATCCAGCCCAGAGCCCAGAGTGATGGGTCGCTGAAGTGACTGTGATAGCTGCTGGGTCGGTGCTGCCACCATTGTTAATGTCAGAACCCTTCAGAGGGCCCCAAGAACACTGACGGTGGAGCCAGCGCTGGAGCTACGCTGGGTGTCAAGGAGATGTGGAGATAACAAATAGTTTTCACAGTAGATTCAACTTAGCATATCTCCCTAGGAAGGAAGCAGTGTGTGAGGAGAGGTCACCTCTTCCATGACGACCTCTTTAGTTCCATTACTAATGAAGGGGGCCTATGAGAAGCACTGTGGCCGTCTGTGGATGAGCTGTGTCTGCAGAGGTCAGCGGCGATGGTGGGACTACGGTCGGGAAATGTCAACAGGACTGGAGGAAGAAATGTGCAGACCATAGTCCCTATTCATAGTCCCTATTCATAGTCCCCGTTCATAGTCCCCGTTCATAGTCCCCGTTCATAGTCCCCGTTCATAGTCCCCGTTCATAGTCCCCGTTCATAGTCCTCGTTCATAGTCCCCGTTCATAGTCCCCGTTCATAGTCCCCGTTCATAGTCCCTATTCATAGTCCCCGTTCATAGTCCCCGTTCATAGTCCCTGTTCATAGTCCCTATTCATAGACCCTGCTGTAACTCATGTTTTATTTATTCTATTCTATTCTATTCTATATATATATATGGTGCTGCTGCCCAGTGCCCAGGTCTCACTTGAAAAAGCGGTTTTTAATCTCAACGTGATTTTCCTGGTTAAATAAAGCAATATGACCAAAATTATGAAGTCAACCTTAAGTGTCCATTCACTGTGAGAAGAGCAGGTTTAGTGAGTTGTTGTGAGAAAATAAGAGAAAAAGAAAGTATGAAAGGACACTTGTGTTATATGAGCAACCTCCTTGAATTATATATACAGTCCTTTAGCGTGTGAGTCTATATGTATCATCACTGACGTAATTGTGTCTGCTGAACACGTGGAAGGTGCCTGTAAGCACAAAGCACATTCATAATGTGTGTGAATGAAGGGGAATAGGTTTGGCTTGACCCCGTTTGAGCTGCGTTCCATTACATGGCTGCTTCACTGATTTGATGGGGAGCGGTGGACAGGGTCCCGAGCGTGAGGAGAAAACACAAACCTCCCCACCTCGCTAACGGAAGCTAATTAAACTCACTGCTCCCACTCTCCTAGATTGAATTCAATACAGCCACCATATTCATCTGTGTCAGCTATTGATCCCAAACACACTGGCTGGCCTCTAGGGGGGCTGCCTATAATGACATGATGCACGTACGCTGGTGAAACTTGTGAAACATCAATTACAAAGTAATCTCGAGTGGGGATTAAAATGAGGCGTGGCTGTAAGGGCCATGGTAATATTGCTTCCCTTCCCCGACGGCTTAAAGGGGCTCTCTTGTTTTGAGGAGTGTGCTAATCCATTATAGGGTGATTAAGAAGGAGACGGACGCAGCCGCTGCCTCCATATGTTGCCAAAGAGCCGGGCAGGGTGTGGATGACGTTAGACATGTTCAGAGTTCGTCCTCCATCTCCTCCCTGTCACTGTTTAAGTTGCTGCTCAAGGACGGGCAGGACAAGAAGCAGGATCCCTCTCTGGCTTTTCACTCTCTCGTACTCTCGAACGCACACCCACACACTGGCACGCATGCCCAATCTAGACTGTGTGCATTTAGACTGGTAAATTAGCCATACTAATTTGATTTAGTCGCCATCTCTCCAGATGGTTTCATTAAAAAAGCAACTAATTATATTAGCGTTGGGCCCTTTTCCAGAGGCCCTGCCTCAACGCGAGGCCCTCTGTGTAGTACATCTATTAGGTACAGCCCAGTGAAGCAGCGTTCCTCTCAGGCGCTGTCACACCTCTGCACGTACATGCCGGAGGTGGAAAAGGGATTCCCACTCTGACAAATACTTTCTGGGTGCTACCTCCGACTGCGAGCTTCTTTTAAGTTCAATTTGATTCATCTCTGTAGTTTTCTGTCTGCTTACAGAGCTGCAGCAAGATAAGAGCAAAGCTCCCGCAGACTGGGGGATTAATCTCAAATCAAAAGGACTATATCATACATGGAAGGTAACTTGTATTTTTTGCACGAGTTCCAATGCGAACCCAGCATTTTAGGTCAATCCAAAGAGTGCGAGACATCACTTGGTCAAAGTCAAATTTTTATATTGTTGATTTATGACCTAATATCCTGAGGGCTATTTCTATTGAATATCAGTGTAAAGAAGTATGGCCCAATTAGGATTATGGACAGCTGAGAATGATCTATGTTGTCACCACCTCAGTTTAGGTTGTATTGATTTTCGGCAATCAGGCGGAGAACTAAAAAGCACTGAGGCCAGGGGACGGCGTGCGTGGGTCCTAATGCACACACTGCTTTAGCACAGAACCCCTGCGGAGGCACCAATCATGCAACCAATCACAGGGCAGCACAGGAGCAAAGATCATGCAAGAGGAGAAGATGGCAGCTACAGTTCCTATGGTGCATGGATGGATAATGGAGCTGACCCAGATAGCATCTTATTACAACACCATATCTTTGACAGGGGGAGTGTTCAGCTGGAATGAAATAGCTGTTAATATGTCATTAAGAGACATTAGCAACATGGCGGGGGCCCCAGATGGGGCAAATGACGCCAATTAGTCATCCGCCAACAGGCCTCCGGACAGGCAGGGTGATGGATATGACGCAGATATTTGGGGGCTGATCGTGCGACTTAGTGACTCAAGTAAAGTAGGACCATCACGAACAACCAGGCGTACGCAAGATGCTGTGCATTCCAGTTCTGTGGCAGACTATCAACACAGCGATGCCCTGTGAAGGGCTGTCATGCAGGAAGGAACAGAGACGACCCTCGGGCTGTGCAGTGTCAGGGGCTCCAGGCCGGCGCTCAGGCAAAGGTCAAGTGAAGGGCCACCTACTTAATTTATGCAGAGAGGAGTATTTACTTAGTTCAGACTGGACAGCCAGCTCGTAGGAGGGAGGCAGGTGGCTGAGGTTCTGGAAGGACCTGGAGAGGGACAGGTCGTAAGGCTCCGTCTGCGACGTCAGGATGTTGTTCATGCGCTGCGGACGCTCTGCAGGGGAGACAGAGGGGACATTGGCACAGTGCAATCAGGCACCCCGGCTAGGCCAATCAGGAGGACTCGAAGAACAGTGGGCCGTTGTCAAGGGAGACGGGGGATAGGGAATTTGAGGGCGAGACGAAATGTGTTGGGATGATTGGTGAGGATAAAAGGGGGGAAAGAGAGAGAGAGAGAGAGAAAGAGAGAGAGAGAGAGAGCGATACAGAGAGAGAGGCAGAGAGAGAGAGAGGCAGTGAGAGAGAGATACATAGAGAGAGATGGAGAGAGAGAGAGAGAGAGAGAGAGAGAGAGATGATCGGAGGACGAGGGGACGGTAGAGGTGAGTGCTGCAGTATTGACTGTAGTCCACCTGCCATCCAAACCTGTGGTTTGTTTCTCAATTACACAGTCTTTTTTAAAACACAAGCTCTATAACTAAAGTAATCTACTGCCTGTGATAGGCAGAGGAGGCAGTGGCACCATTTAGGGATGTCTGCAGGGCTTGGTGCTCCCTAGCTCTATGTAGCACACCCGGTCAGGAGGCAGGAGCAGCACTGTGGCCACTGGTGGCAGGGTTAAAAATAGTGCTGGGTGACTACTGCAGCAGAGAGGACAGGGACACACAACACTGAGGACAGGCCACAGAGCACAGAGGAGAGACCTTCAGCACGTAAACCGAGATGACGGAAAGAACGAAAGAAAGAAAGAAAGAAAGAAAGAAAGAAAGAAAGAAAGAAAGAAAGAAAGAAAGAAAGAAATGAAATGAAACGATGAAGAGTGCAGAGATTGGAGCCCGGAAGTTGACGGGAATAAGGAGTTTATGGTGCAGTTTAAAAAAAGGTCAAGAGCTGAAATATTAACAGTTCATAAGGGGATTTTACAAATAGCGAGTGATAATTCAAATAATCTTCAAAGGGAGGATAAAAGGGGATGAGAAGGCGATGTCATAAAGGACAAGTTCCCCTGCCTTGACCACAGAACGGCTCTGCCACAACAGAGGAATCACATACATGTACACCACTATGCATATGACAAATAATAGTAAAGATAGAAAACATATACACATGTACAGCGATTGCATATGTGTACTACTTACCACATCTCATGGGTCTGTGGGCTAAGTAATCCAAGCGAGAGAGAAAGTATCAATGACCAATCACCACACCAGTGTGCAGACTACTTGAATTTATTATTGATCATTTATTCATACAGGGTCCACTGCCTGGGACCGCGTCGCTCTTGCAGCGGTGCCATGTTCCAAGGCACATAATTAAAAATAAACAAAATAAAGGCAATGAAACATTTAAAATAAACAAACCAGGAGACTATTTTAAGTGATGCATTTTATCAACCCCTTCTTATGCTCGTGTCTAAAACAAAAATAGTGTAAGATCATACTGGCTAAAGCCTTAGTTTACCACCCTATCGCTGTTGAAACAGTCAGTCTGCAGTGCTGT
The DNA here is from genome assembly GCA_036023535.2 of Galaxias brevipinnis. Taxonomy (NCBI): domain Eukaryota; kingdom Metazoa; phylum Chordata; class Actinopteri; order Galaxiiformes; family Galaxiidae; genus Galaxias; species Galaxias brevipinnis. The sequence goes on from JAVQIZ010089478.1 coordinate 13,046, forward strand.
GCTGGTAGCCTAGCAGCCTTAGCACGCTCATTAACATGAAGCTGAATCACTCACACGGTCTGGCCCAATTATACTGGAGAGATGGGGATGAGTTCACAATAGGCCCTTTGTTTCCTTCCTCTCCTGGTGTTTCATTGCAGTTTAAAGAAGTTACCGCTCCCTAACTACACGCTAAAAAGCCTTTCTCCTCTCATGGAAAATCACATTTTACAAAATAGATAGGGCAAAGTAACTTTAAATGATCCTTTTCAATAACTTGAGTGAACTGCAAAGATTATTATGCATTTTTTTTGTTCTTTATTTTCCCCAACCCTATTTAATTTGTTATCTGAGATGTTAATTTCCCTCCAAGAAAAATACGTCTGTCCTCACTGGGTTCTAAATAGTCTATAATCACACCCAGCTATCTCCAGAGTCTCTTTGCACTTGTCACCAATAAAGAGACAGTACTTACAAGAGTTGGAAAAAACAAGAATGAATAAAATATTTAAACTAAAACTAATTTAAATTGGATTAGACATAATTTTTTATATTGAAAGTAACCTGTAAACGTATTGTTATATTTAATACAGTATCCTATGATATAACAGGGAATTACAAATTTTACATTTGCAATTGTAAGATGACTATCTATTGCAAGTAGACAACAGGGCAGCAAAATACAATTCTCAAACTAATTCTCAGTCATTGATGATAATTGCTGTAGGTGTATAATATCTCTACATTATAGCTTCAATGCTTACCCATTTTAGGAGTGAGAGCAGTGAGATCCAGGTGACTATGTTGATAATCATGTTGGTGGTTACCTATTGAGAAAACAATTACACAATTAACCTGCTAAATCTAGCAACATTGCCTTGTTGGAAAAGTGCAAAATGACAAAACATCCCTTTGATTCAAGTAGAACAATGTATTAAAAAATGTACATAATAAAAAGGAACAGGTTGGACCACGGTCTCCCACACAGGTACATTTATGGCCTCACCTACAAAGCAAACATTGAAAATTGTCTAACATAACATATTTCTTGAACATATATCAACATCAGACATTGAGTGTGTTACTGGTAGACAGTTCTATATAAATTAATATTCCAAAACACAACATCCATCTTATGAAATAACTCAACTTTGATTTGACCAGTTAAACGTCTTTCTAAAGACTGCACAGTTGATTTATGGGACTGTGTGTTCAGTTCACAAATGCTCACAGAGGGCCTTGCACAAATGGCCTACTCAGATACCAGTCACAGCTTATTCATGATAGTAAATGCTATTGATGGGCCTTTATGGTTTGGCCCCTGTATAAATCTTTAATTAAATTAGCATCAAATGTGGGCTTGTCCTCTGAGCTATAGAGAACAAAGAAACAAATGCAACAGCAACCGGCTACGGGACCTGACGGAATAAGGACAAAAAAGACACTGCCTTTATTCCATTACCTCTGGTGAGTCAAATATCAACGCTCGTCTCGATATTAGAGGATGGATGGCAGGAATGTTTGATCACTTTTGCTTATTTGCATATAAACAAGTTAATCCATCATCATTTTAGAGTTCTATACATGGAGAAAAACAAAACAAATTCTCAAATCAAATGACGGCTTAACTACAAATAGTCTGGAACATCTTAATTTGGTCTGACAGGTCGAGCATGTTGTTATTTTGTAAAGAAAGGTTGCCTTCTTCCAATTATAGTGACTTCCTAATGGGTGGAAATGACAGCTCCAACAGAGATGTGGAAAACACACACACACACACACACACACACACACACACACACATTTATGTCTTGTAGAAAAACCTAGGGTCTGTGCACACAACACACCTTTGGGAGGACCCGTAGATTCCATGGAATCAATAGAACGTTCGGGTACTTCATTAAAACTCAATTGAACTGCCAAACAAAACAACTTGGTTTGAAAACACAGTAAAAATGCCCATTAGTATAACCTACAAACAAAACGCTCCAATTAAATGTTCTTATGTTGCAATGTACTGAAATTCTAAATCCAATATTCTTTATAGACATAAAACAAGGAACATTTTCTTACAGCTTTTTTCCCCCGGACTAATAACACTGGTTTGATCAAGGGACCAATTATGTGAACCCAGAGCACTGGGTTAAATGAAGCTACTTTGAGCCGGAAAGGAAAACAGCTTACTTTACAAAATAGCACACAATAGCACACAGTAACACAAAAGAAACAGGCAACCACAATCTAAAAGGAAAATACACCAGTACTTTTCAAGTAGGAAGGTCCCTAAATTCTTTAAGCGTTCAAGAATCAGGTTTAACATAAAGTTTGTTTTATTTTCGTTGTGTCATAATGTTCCAGCACCTTATTTCAGATGTATAGAATGACTCAGAACTAAAAAAAAAAGAATCACACAGAATTTTGCATTTAAGAAAGGTTCTCATGTAGCCCCCAGGCTCCACTTACAGGGGTCTCATGAGAGTGTACAGTAAGTGCCTGTTCTGAGGGGGTGGCTGGGCTGAGAGTAATCAAGCCCCAGGAATCTCCTCATCTAACCCTCTACCATGGAAATGGACCCCGAATCAGTCACACACTGGGTAGTCACCCGACACTGAGGACGTATTGGAGGACTGGATTCATTCTGAAAGTCAGCGTGAGACGTGTGCAGTGGTGAACAGCTGGGTGACCTGCAGGCCCTGGGAGCTCTAGGTGTTACTGGAGGGGCCGCTAGGGGAGAACAGACCACCAGTGCTGCCTTAAAGCAGACTCTGTCGGCCCAAACGTTCGTCCCTTGTTTGGCTGTTCTGATGCTATTCATTGAAGGGTGTGGAGATTCAACCCCATATTATGAGTTCCAACTTGAGAAGAATATTATTTTAGTTTAATCAGTTTATTCATCTAGTCTACTACATAAAAATCAAACATTATCACTAAATGTGAGTGGTGTCCTTTAGGAATCTATATATTAGTCATACTCCTCGTGCAAAAACATCAAAACATACTCCTCATAGGCCACACAAGTTTGGTTACAACGCTGCCGGCAGTGTGGTCTGAAATGAAGTCTACACAGGTTCCATTGGCTGGTCAGGCAATCGGCAGAGAGACTGGGAGAATCCTACTGTGACCCAGATCCATGGCCCACTCTGCTGGTGAACCTCCTGGACCTGCCACCTGCTGAGCAAAGATCTGTGAGCAAAAATAAAAACCTCGGCAGGTAGCTAGCTCCCCTCCTCTTACTGGACACCAAATGGAGTCAGTTTTATTGACATGTGTGTGTGTGTGTGTGTGTATGTAATGGGGGAGGTTTCTCCCAAGAGAAAGGTCGATCCAATGTTATGCTGCGTTGTAGTCTCATATTTGAGATATTGAATGAAAGGAGACTGTTTGACTTGATACTGCCCCACTGTTTAAAGAGGCACTGGAGTACTGTATATGGGGTTCACTGATTAATGGTAGGCTAGAATTGCTCAGGATCTGTCCTATGTTAGGGGGTCAGGGCATTTTTCTTTGAGTTCATCTGCTATGAAACAGCTAACACCAAATGACAAATATTTTAATTTAGAGAATTATTAAAATTACCTTAATTTTCTTTATAAAATATAGATGGTGTACAGCAATGCAAATAAAAACCTATTTTGTGTTATAATTGATTCAGCCTTTGTGTAAAACACTGCACCAATACAGTATAGTAATAGGGAACAGTGAATAGTGAACCTTCCGGATCTTACCAAGCCGCTGGGGGTCTCTCAGCAGGGATCTGAAGAGTGCTGCTTGCAGGTGTCAACGAGTTGCTAACAAAGATAAGCACAGATTTATCTGATGTCTTCCTGTGTATCAAAGAAGTAACATCATAAAAAGCTGCCTTTATCCTTGCCGTAAAACACTGTCTTTTTGGATTGATGTGCATGGCGACCGGCTGGAGAGGTGGGTGAAGGGTCCACAATCAATGGAACACTAAAGGCCTGAAGTTATATCATGAGATGCAGCAGGCCTGTGCAGTGCTATCCACTGAATGCTAAAATAACATTAAGGAATTATACTATTTATTATGCATAGCTACATTTTAGCATAGCACAAGCAAAAAACACTGTCCCAAATTATTTATTTTTCTCTGTATAGGTAATTATGAAAAAAAAATATTGTTCTTTCTTTCATTGCTTTTCTAATCTACATATGCAAACATTTATTCAGTTTTTAATTATCCCTCATTCAAATCAAATCATGCTTATTTATAGAGCAGGTTTAAAACAGGCAGCGCTAACCAAAGTGCTTTACCCTACATTCACATACAGTATATCAAACACAACAAAACAAAGAAACCAAAAAACTGTTGTGGCACATATACATACTATACACAAGCTAAGTGCATACACACTACTAAGATTCAAAGGCTAATGAGTAGAAATAAGACAGCATACTAATTGACTCTATACTTAGTGCAATGCTAGACAATATTAAAATATATTGAATTTACGTTCACAGTAACTTAATAAAACCCAGCACCAGGCATTCAAACATGTTTAGTTGTTCACAGTGTTAAAGAGATGCTAATAATTACTCAAATAATATGAATGATTCATTAAAATGCTTGTTTCAACTTTGTATTTTTTGTAATTAAAATCTGTGTTTACTTGCCGCGATGGTATATTGGAATATCAGCATAATGTAATTGTTAATGGGGTAGCTGACGAAACGGTTTAGTGAAGGAGAAATGTCAGCCACAATGACAACGCCACAAACTGGAACAGTACAACCACGATCCCTTAATGACTTTGCAATTACGAGCCAAGGTTGACCAACTGCTGGCATTTCATCATAAATGTGCATCACGCAATGTTTAATTGTTTACATACTTCAGTAGCATTGGCTTGCCATTAAGCTCTGCTACGAGCAGTCACGCAAAATGTCAAAAGTTGATCATAAGTTCCTATGATATCTTTTCAACTTCCACTGAACAGTGGCCTGCATGCACCAAGGAACTGCAGAGGCTTACCAGGCAAGTGCTCTCTGGACTGCAACATTTGAGTGACAGCCAGTCACTGGCCCTAAGACTCTAGCCAAGCAACTCTGTAGCTCTAACCTGTAGCGTAATCTGTTATACTGACAGATCTGTGTCTCCTTTTTGGGAGGGGGGTGACAGGGGGTGAGCAACCAAGCTTGGCCCCTCAGGCAACTCCTTCCTCCTAGGGGAGAGGGGCTTTGATGCGCCCCTATCGATTATGGATAGTGTGTCCTAGTGCCTCAACACTTTCTCTAGCCTTAGCTGAATCACGCGCTGGCAGCAGCATGCTGTTTCTTGTCAAGTGAAGCCAGAGACTTGCGTTTGCCCCTCAAGCCGACCTTGTGAGTATTAAGGAGGATCGTCTACAGGCAGAGCCAATAGGCGGGGCGTTTAACATCGACGTAAATATGAAAGAAAAATGTAAGGGGAAGAACATAGGACTCAAGATAAGGCAGAGCATAATTTACATGAATGCACGGCGGGGTCATAAGGGTTGATTTGATATCAGAACCTGAATGGTAATTCATAAGTAAGCCTTTAAGATCACAATGGGGAGATAATATTAAAAGCGTTGCTAAATAGGTCTCATATCTAAAACTGATTCTCCTTCAGAACCATTGGTTTGGCCTAAAAGGAGTTACGGACGGTTTTCAGTTTGTCCTCTGAGTAACATTGTTTCAGTCTCACCTTGGCACTCTTCAAAAGAAAAGGGATGTGCCTTCACTGGCCAGCCATTAAGCTGTTACTCAAGATGAGCAGGAAGCTATTTTGGGACGTCTGTGTGCTCTTTGACAGCCTTATCAGTGAGCTCACCACCACAGGTTAATCAGTCGCATCACGGCCGCTTCACACCTCTGGCACGTTCAAAAGAATTCTACGAAGCAAGACCCCCCGCCCCCTACGCACACACACACACACACACACGACCGGCTGGGGCAGCATGTAGACAGCAAATGTAAAGTAGAATGCTCCCCCTTACAAGATTAGAAAAGTTAATTGTTTATATCTACAGATGAATGTGATTGATACTTGCTCTACAAGGATAAGCTACCTTAAGCCGTGGCAGGAGCTGTTTGCTGTCGCTCGCTGTTGGCAATATTTATCCCCTTCATCTAAAGTTACCTAATGAAATGATTGCTCCCAACAAACAAACACGCGGGGATGATGAGGATGCTAATTAATAGTTGCAACACCGTGAGACGGCATGCGACTGGCTGTGCTGGATGACACTCCTTTCATAGCATTTATTAGGAGGCCGTGATTAATGAAGTGCCACTCTCTGGTAAAGGGTGAGAGCATTAGCGTTGCGGCCCCAGCGACGGCAGGCGGAGCAGAGTGATGGAAAGGCAGCCGTGCCGCACGCCGCTCCCTGAGCCATGGGCCTCATTGATTAGGCTGTCGCTGCCTGGTCCTTCACCCATAATGATGAGCAGCCCCCTAAGTATCTCCAGTAAACAGAGGCTGCGAGCGGCACGGCACAGTGGTAATGCCCACATTAATTACAGATGGTGCAGAGTGGCAGGTTAGCAGGGGGACTCTTATTTTTATGGGCTTACTCTTATTAGCATACTGTTGGAAATAATTGGTGGTGTTTATGCCCGGTGTGAGGATGGCGAGATGGGGCGCTGCACGGTTTGTCTCGTAGCCCCATCCCCCAGAGAGGTCTCTCACCGTTTCTCCCTGCTCAATCTACCACTGGTGCTAGAGTCATGGAAATACAGGAAATACCATCTATGGCATAAGGGAAATACCACAGCCATCTATCTATCTGTCTGTCTGTCTGTCTGTCTGTCTGTCTGTCTGTCCCCCCCAGCCCTCTGTGGTAGTGGCTGAAGGAGTGACTAATTATATGACAGAATAACTTAGAAACATAAACAGGTTCGCTAGCTCAACTGTCAAATCTCAGAACTCCGCTGGTAGTCTGGTGTGCACTAAGATGAAATAGCTTGCTCATGGAATAACACATTGAAGTGATGCAGAGCAGACTCTGAAGAGACTGAAGAGATTGAAACTGTAGGGGATGATACTGAAAGGAGAATCGTACGTGCAGCACTGCTGGAAGCTATTGATCAGGCAAACTTCTTGGTTTGTATTATACTTGACGGAGAACACATATATGAATCAGATTATCACAACATGATAGATCAGGACAAGATATAAGGAATGTATATATGATCCCTGGGAAGGTGTTGGACAGGAAGACCAGGGGTGTTCCTAAGGGGATACTTGGACGGATCCTGACAGCCAATGGCCTGAACCATTCAAAGATGAATTTAAGAGCATAAGGTTGTTGGAAGCCATGGAGTGTCAAAAAGGAGGAAAGTAATACTTCTGTGAGCACCACGGCAGCGCTTCTATTGCATGTACAAGGGTTTCATCAGATGTTGGAAGTTATGAGATTACAAGTGGAAAGGAGGCCGCTGAGGTGTAGAGAGGCTGGCTACAACTAGAGAGAACAGACAAGAGAGAGAGAGACTGGCTATGACCAGAGAGAACAGACCTGAGAGAGAGACTGGCTATGACCAGAGAGAACAGACCTGAGAGAGAGAGACTGGCTATGACCAGAGAGAACAGTCATGGGAGAGAGAGAGAGAGACTGGCTATGACTAGAGAGAACAGACCTGAGAGAGAGACTGGCTATGACCAGAGAGAACAGACCTGAGAGAGAGACTGGCT